>CM054058.1:413976965-414154522 GCA_028641055.1 Alopecurus myosuroides
ATCCCTGCGGAACCCACCTCGCCGGATTGAGCTCGAAATTTGCCATTGGGGTTTTCGTGGAGCTTTCGCCGAGAACAGAGGTAGGGGCTAACCGACAGGTGGTGGTGGCTATGTCAGGGAGTGGTGGAGTGGAATGCGTAACGGCCACGGGCGACGCTTGAGTACTCTCAGACGGACACGGAGTCGATTTCTTTTTTGGAACCCAAATACTATGGGTTTGTTTATTAAAGCAGTTTTTCTCAATGTGTCCATAATGGAAACATTTACGACATCGTATATCATTGTGACAGCTAGACTTGTCGTGTTGCATAGATAAGCATCTAGCACATTTCCAGAACCGGAAAGCCATGTCATCAATAACTGAAGCCAACCCAATTTGACCAGTGTCTTCTACAGTAGCAGGTTCTTTAGAGGATGATTCGGAAGAATTTGGAGCAGAAGAATTCAAAGAAGTAAAAGAACCAAAAGTGATACTCGAAGGATTAGATGGATCCGAATAACCCTTGCAAGCATCATAAATAAGAGATTCCGAGAAAACCAACTTCTTGCTAATTGAACTTCCAGTCTTGATAATAGATCGAGGAGTTGGCAACTTCAGTGCGTCCAAACCCAGTTGAATTTTCTTTTTGCTCGGACTAACAAGAGTCCATTCTTTGTTACATTCTTCTTGCCAATATTTGAATTCACTTAACCAATGAGGTCCTCCTCTACCCCAAAGATTAAACACACACTTGAATTTATCACAAGAAAATGTCTTAAGCTTATAAATATGAAAACCAACCAGCTTATTGGAGACATCGAAACAATATGTTCTATCTTTAAGATGAGAAACTTTTAAACTGCCACAAAAACCTCCAATAACAGCCTCTAGGGCAATAGCAACGGAATCTTCATTAAGACGAAAGCACGAACGTGCAAAAGATACCACCATAATAAAGTGCTCCGTATAATAGGTTGGATGAACCGTTGAGGAGAATAGACGATCAACCTCTTTAGCAAATTTAAATCCATGAGAAAAATCCAGTCCCATAGAGATAGAATCAAAAACCGCCGAAGCACAATTCTCCATGTCGGCCTTGTCGGCGTGATCAATACCATCAGTAATAGTGTCTGGAGTAACCGAAACCTCAGGTGTGGTTGACTCCTTGACTAGATCCAAAGACTTAGGGATCCCAACATGTACCTGAGTAATAGGAGAAACCATGCATACGCCAACTAGGGCACAATGAGCTGGAAATCGTACCTTAAACCCCAGATCAATTTTTTCATCGATGAGCACATGTCTCCCAACCAAAGCTTTGCCCTTAGCATCCTTAAGGCAGATCCAGTCACGGTAGGGTTCTTTGATCCAGAGGTGAAGTGCTCCATCATAGGACTTGACACGTCCCCGATCTAGATCTTTGGAGGTAGAATAGGTTACCTTCCAGATCCATGCAGGGGGTCGTGGGGGAGCCATCGAAGAGTGGGATGGCAGAGGAAAGAAGTATCCAATCGGAGAAGGGAAGTGGACGCCGGAGATGGGAGATCGCCGGCGGCTAGGTCAGGGAGATGGAGTCGCCTGAGGCGCCATCCCGAGTCCTGAGGCGCCTTTTCGTAGAAGGCAAGTGAGTATACTTGCCTGAGATCCAGCAAGTAGAGGTACATCCGCAGAACTTGTCGTTGCTCACATCATCTCAGCGTCCTATCCGCGAAGAAGCAACGAACTAGAACAAACACCGGATGCAACAATTACTACTACGGCAAAAGATCCAGCATGATCCTATTTTATATGCATGACATGGCAAGATGCAACGGGGAAACAACTTAGGCAATTTAATCGGAACCGGAGTCCGGACAATAAGTATTGGTTCGAGTTATTTATCTAGTCATCAATTTAAATGTTAATTAGCATGGATAACATCAAATAGGTGAGCTAAACCATGTTAAATGGAATAGGGTAACAATTATATTAAATGCCCCAACACATACCATATGTTGATAACAAGTGAAAATGCATAAGACAACTAAGGATGCAAGAAACAATAGGCAAACATGAGCATGGATGGCATGAACAGATTAAGTGCATTTTTTCTGATATGAAAACATATTTTATTTGTTGGATTTGGAATTAAAATGAGCAAGTTATCAAATTAGCAATTTTAAATGCATGAAATAAATAATTAGTTGTTTTCAACAATTTAACTTATTTAAAACAGAAAACAAAGTTGATATTTGCAAAGTTCATGAAAAATGGGATGGAAAACATATTTTACATGTTGGAATTGGATTTGAATTGCCCAAGTTATGAATTTTGCAATTTAAAAGGTGTAATTAAAGTATTGAATTATTGCAACACTTTTAATTAGGCAAAACAGTAAACAATGTGCATAATTGAAAAGTACAGGAAATTTTGAATGGAAAACATATTTTATTGTTCAAATTTGGAGTTTGGATGACAAAGATATGGGCATTTGAATTATAGGGACCTTTCTGTGAGGCCAGGGGCTTAACTGTGAAAAGAAAACAGATCTGGATCTGAGATCCAGATCCACCTCGCAGTGACCCAGCCAGAGTCACTGACAAGAGGGCCCTAGGCCACGGTGGCGCCTGCGTGGCAGGGGTGCGAGTTGACGTGGCACCCACGGCCGCTGACGGGTGGGGACCCGCAGCGCGCGTGGTAAAAACAGGAAAAGGTGGGGGCGTTAATCGCCGGGAGGGGGTTCGAACTCGGGTCTCCCGAAGGCGCGCACGGAGACGCTGGCCATTGGGCTAGACTGCTGTTTGTGAACAATACAGCGACAGATGGTTTTTGACGTGCTTTTACCGGACGCGACCCTGACGAACTGAAGTTTCTTCAGTCCGTGCGCGGGACAGAGACAGCCGGCGGAGGAATTGATGGGATCCGGCGACGAAGAGACGGTGCAGTGCAACGACGTGCACCCACAGAGCAAGGAGGAAGGGAGGGTAGGAGGCCCGAAGGCGGAGGCGCTCACCTTGGGCGCGGGGTCGGGTCGTCGAACATGGCGGGGAAGCAGGGCGACGGCAGCAACGCCCGGGAGAAAAGGTCGATGGCGCCGGGCTCCTGCTGCCTCCCCGGGCTGGACGAGGAGACGAGTACGCAGCTGGCACTGTGGGGTTTCCATTCCCGCAGTCCACTGCCCTCGACGGAGACTAGGGCGATGGCGCCATGAGGGAGAAGTCCGGCGTTTTTTTTTGGTTCAGGGAAAATTCAGAAAAGAAGGAAAGGAGAATAGAGAAGAGAGGAAGAAGGGAGCGGCGGCGGCTGGAGGGAAGGAGGAAGGGGAGAGGGAGGCTAGGGTGTGGGCGCGCCCTTGGGGGTAGATAAGGGAGAGGGGGTGCGGTGGAGGCTGTGGTGGTGCTCTGCTTTTCCCCCTCCGCTGTCGTCACTGTGTACGGAGGTGGAAGAAAGCGACCGTGGTGGGCTGGGGCTAACGGGCTGGGGTGGTAGGTGGGCCACTTTGGCCTGCCTCCCCAAGCAGGTGTGTTTTCCATTTTTTTTTTTGATTTCTCTTTTTTTTTGTAGAAAGGGTAGAAGAGAGAATTTAGAAGGTGTTAGGGTTTTGGAAATTATGTAAACCCTTTTGTTGCCTTGAGAATATTAAATGCCCAAGAACAAAAGTTTTGGATTTTGAAAATTCATAAGTTTTTGGTGATGTTTAAATTTGAATTTGACATTCAATTTAGGGTTTTAAGAAAAGGGGAATTTATTTAACCAAGCAACATTTATTTTCCACTTCAATTTCATTGAAAACAATTTGAGTGTGAAACAAGAGTGCATTGTTTGAATTTCTTAAATTGGTTTGAAAGTTTTAATTGGTTTGAAAACAAGTGCAATGCATATGATGCATGATGCTATGCAAGGATGCCATGATGATGCAAAAAGAAAAACAATCAAAACTAATTGGGGAAAACCCCAGGTGTTACATTGTATTCAACAGGTGTTACTAGAGTATAGCTTACAAGCAGAGGTCACACGACCCAACATTACATCAGACAACGGAAGGCAAATTATGTTGCTAATCAACAAGAACCAAAAAGGCCTAAGAGGCCGCAACATAAGGCGACATCCCAGCCCATAGATTCCAGGCTGCTACTTGGGAACCCCAAACTACTCGTCGATGTCCACGTTGAACCACCACTGAAGAGACGAACTCCACCTGAACCAAATTAAGCAAACCTGAGTACGGGAGGTACTCAACAAGACTTAATTAACCTATTATATATCCGCTATCTTCAGAAAGGGTTTTATGAAGGCTGATTTGCGTAAAGCAATCTTTATTTTCCAAATCGAGGAGGAATAGCATGTCTCATAGAATGTTTTCAAAATAGATGAGAAACTCACTACTGTAATCATCATCTTTTGAATCCACCAACATCATTTCCCATCATCTCACATACTACAAGGATCACCCCTCCCGGCATCTCCGGGGAGGCACCCTTCATCTATTGCCTCCATGCTTTGTCAACATCTTTTACGTCATGTTCAAGTTATCTATGGCCAAATTACTTCCACCAAGCCGTCCTTAACTGCGGACACGGCTTCTCGAAAAGATCTATCCCTGCAGGGGGTACACTTTACCCACATGTACCATCCGACTCTTAGCGCCACATGTACGCTCTTCCATGGAACACGGCAGAGGGTGGCTGGCCACGACCTTTACCTTACCCAACCCTATCCATGAGTCAACCCAAGACAGGGCCACCCCGTCAACAGTGAGTTGGCCATCCTCCTGACGGCACCTGTCTCTGTGAGGCGGGGTCAAGATCCGTGTACGTCCATCACTTGGCCCCGGTCACGCCCTAGCGGAGCATTTTGTTTTCAAAACCGTTTAAAAGGTTTTATTTGCGGTGCCGAATGGAAATCTCAGACTACGTGACTCATGGATAAAGCCAGCTAAGTTAGTCGGTCGGCGAGGCTCATGGCCATCGCGCGTGGTTGTACGCTCAGTCTTGGCTTCTGCGTCCGACCTTACTCCTAGGGGTGGCAAGTACGGAACGAACAACCACTTCCCAAGTGGCCTTCCGTACAAGCCTTAATCAAGTTAACCACACAATGCTCATCTTACCACGTCATCATATCATACTAGGTTATCGCATCTCTGATTCATCAACTGGATGGAGCAGAGGTAACAAACATGTGAAGCTAAGCAAAGCAGATATGAGGCTCTGGCGATGCGCACAAGCAAAACTATGGCGGCTAGGAGCAGTGGATCAGGATATTGAGGCAATGCAGCATATAGGTGAACTATGTCTACTAGCATCTAATACTTTGGAATCGAATGCAAAGTACGAGAATCAAATGTTGTTCGAAAACATATATGAGCAGATAAGAGGTTATGCTTGCCTTGGTTATAAGAAAACCAGATAAAGTCTTCAAGAATAAGTGCTTGACTTGTCGGTTAAGATCAAGTATTCACCATTGGACTGCTGGCCTTCTCTTCGAAGTCACGTTCTACCGAGGGGGAAACAACACCGAAAGAGAAAAACAACAATCAATCATGGCATCGATGCAATGCACAACATGTATGCATGAGCAAGTTAATGCACTGAAATAAAGCCCTAGACATGTTCGTTGGGTTGCTAGGGTTCATATGTTAATTATGTAGTTTTTCCGAAATTTGCCCGAAATAGACCCCGGAGGGGCAATTCGGACGATTATGAACATGAGTACAAGTTAAAGTGCTCAATTGGGTTTGAAAACATCATAACTAGATTCCATTTGTTATTTTGAGCATTTTGGTATATAACTTTTAATTTTCTAATTTTAGTGAATAAAAACCTATTTTTCTATTTTAAATGAATTAAACAATATTAAAATAATGTTCAAAAATCAACTGTCTCAAACATGATTGAAAATGGTATATTTGGGTAAATTACATTTTTGTGAACATTTCCATACTTTCCTTTTATTTTTCTGAGTAATAAAACAGAAGTTATTAAATAAACAATTTTATTTATTTCTCTGGAAATTAAGAAAACTCGAATATGACGTCACAATGACGTCCAAGTGACGTCATCGTTGGTCATAGATGCTCTGCTGTGGAAGAATTTGTTCGATTGATTGCGAATTGCCGAAATCAAACCGCTCCACGGGCTAGAGGAGGCTGAGCCCGACCTAACGGTGGCGGCGGAACGACCGAATGGTGGCCGGAGCTTCGCCGGCGACGAGCTCCAGGGTCAGACGGCGGTGGAGCTCGACGCGACAGCAAACCAGGGGGCCAGAGAGGGAGGCGAGGGCACCGGAGTGCTCGTATGGTTACCGTGAACGCGATGGCGTGGACGGTGGTGCAAGGAGCGGCGACAATCGGCGCCGGCGTGCAGAAAACATCGGCGGCCATGGCGGTGAACGACGAGGAAATTGGGCCTTCCCCGGGCTTCCCTGCTTCTCCGCGAGCTTGAGGAGGAAGAGGAGGTTGAGGTGGAGCTCCTGGAGGCTTCAATTCGTCCGGGGAAGCTGCGGGTCGCCGGCAATGTCGAATCTCGCCGGACCTAGGGTTTCGGGTTGGAGGAAACAAAGGCAGAGAGAGGAGCTGAGGGACAGGGTGAGGGCGAGAGGAGGTCGCACGACTTCGACCTGGAGGCGTCATCCACTCGCGGGGGTGCACACACCCAGGCAAGAGGTGGCTCGGCCGTGCTGGACACGCAGCTGCTGCCTTCTGTCCTGAGGAAGAAGAAAGCAAAAAAGAAAAGAAAATTACGATAACCCCTGGAAAACAGTGGAATTCCATTGAGGTCCTTTTCTATCTCAAAACGGCACAGAAACAACTGTTTTGGGGGCCTTTTTGAAACAGAAAATTTGGCAAAAAACTTTTTTGGAAAGCTCACAGAATTTCCAACCTAACCATGTTTTGCTTTGGTGTAAATGAAATATTTCCAACACAGAATTTTGAAACCCATTTGAAGTACTATTTGTGGGATTTTTTTTTCAAACCATTTAAATTCACCACTTAAATTGTTTCAACAAGGTTCAAATTGTTGTTTCATGCATGTATGAGATGAACACAACACCACACACTTTTGTTAGCAAAATTTGGGATGTTACAAAGACCCTAGCCGCGTCTGCCAAGATATCCTCTCAAATGCCGAATTCGAGAAGAAGATTGCGGCTATCACCAAGATGAAGGTGGGAGAGCCCTTCGCCACCTGCTCTCTCGAGCCATTCGAGGCTTCGAAGCCCCCTCAAGCCGAGGTAAGTTTTCTTCCCGTTTCTATTTAATTCTTTTTTATCCGAAAATTTATCGACTGAGGTTTCTCTTCTTTCTTCTTTCCTAGAGTTTGAAAGTAGCAACGTGCTACCCGCCAGTCTCGATCGAAGATGCCTCGGACCTCCTAGCGAGCAATGTTGAGACCCCTCTTGATACCAGTGTCGCTGAAGCTGACTCGAGTTCCGAGAACGGCCCGTCGGACGATGTAGAAGAGTCGGGTAGCGATTAGCTCGATCACCGCAAACGTCGCAGGCAAGGAGATGATGAAGCCACTTCCAAAGACAGTTCCTTGGGTGGCGGATCCGGCAAGGCGTTCGAGCCTCTCCAAGTGGCGCCTCTAAATGTGCTTCCTTCCCTGAGCTTCAAGCCAAACGTTCCCACTGCCTAGAATGTGGACATGCTGGATGATGACGATAAGGATGAGTAAGTTTCTCTTTCGCGTTGTCCTTCAGTCGAGAATCTTTTCCCTTTTTCTTATGAATTTGCTTGATTTTTTTCTTCCATAGCAGCCTTCAAACCATCAGCCCCGGCCAATATGCTTCTTCTGTTCCTTCTGTGAAGAGAAAAGAAGCAGCTGCGGGTGAAACTCCAGTTGCAAAGGCCACCCAAAAGTCTCCGAGTCCAGCACAGGCAGCTGTGGCTCCAGATTACGGGTTGACTGGCTTCACGGGTGGAGCCTCGGCGAGCAAAGAAGTTTCAGGTAGCTCGGCGGATCCTCTGTCCACCGCCCAAGGCCAGGTAAATTTTGTCGCCTCTTTAGTATTTCCTTCTTTGTTTGATCATGATTTCTACCAGGTGCACAACAGTGCTCCCGATGGGAGTAGCCCCCGAGGCCGTGGTTAATCTCTTGCGATTGGCCACGGACTAAAGTTTAAGCTTTTTCCTTTCTTCATTTTCTTGATTTTATAGGGTGCACGGCAGTGCTCCCGATGGGAGTAGCCCCCGAAGCTATACTTGACTGTGTACAGTCGTGAATAGGCTCAAGAGATTTTGCCCCTAACTCGAACTTTAGTCTCGTACTTTTGCAGTCTCTTCTCGACTCCCTTGCTGCCATCGGTCGCCGAGTGCTCTCGGCTGAGGCGGATTGCGTTTCCCTTCGGGTGGACCGTGATCGACTCGTCGACGACGGCCGGTCTCTTCAAGCTAGGTTGACCCGCTCTATTTTACTGTTTCTATTGATCACAGAAATTTCTTAAGCTGCACTCGTTGCTCTGTAGATCAAGTTACCCGCTGAAGGCCAAGAAAACCGAAGTTGTCGCTCGGGTGAAAACCCTTGAGGTCGAGTTGGAGTCCACCCGAAAGGAGCTGGAGTCCTCACGCAAGCATTCAGCTGATTTTGAGGGAAAACTCGTCGAGGCCCAAGAGGCGTTGAAGCAATGCATGGTAGCGATCCTGTTAGCATCATCCACCCACTGGCCCAAAAGTTTGCGGGTAAGCCACACTTGACTGTTATTCTGTTGCAATGCATTTTTATTGGCTATCTCGCAAATTTACGGTATCCCTTTTGTAGATGTCCTTGGGGTTGCACTGGAGCTGCCTGGGAGCCAACGATTGGACGCCCTGATGGATTCCTGCGCCCAGCTCCCGTAGCATGCGAGTGGGATCTTCTCCCTCGTTGGTGAAGCCACCCGAGTGTTGATGCAGTTCCACGAGCGCCTTTTGGTGGATGTGGAGGTTCCGCCTACGCTGGGCGGCCTTCTGAAAGTGTTCCTGGACGATGAAAATCTTTTCCAGGCTTCTTCAGTCGCCGAATCTGAGTGCGGAGCTAGGACGGCTATCTAATTCGCACTGGCGCACGGAGTCACGGATGACCCGGAGAAGGTGTTCTCGAGCCTTCCTACGACGCCTTGGGCAAAAAGGTAGCGCTTCGTCCCTTTGGAGCTCAGGCTGAAGCCCTTGCCAAGAAGCTTTCTGAAGTGCTTGCCCGTGCTGGTCGCAAGGGGCAGCCTGCTGCGAGTGGCAATACTTTTGCAGCCCCTTAGGCTAGTTTAAATTTGTTTTGGTTTGTCGATGTAATGAACCTTGTGATGTATTCCCGTATTTGCTAAATCAAAGTGTTCGTTGAAATCTTCAATGTCTGATTGTTGTAGTTATGTGCTCCCGATGGGAGTAGCCCCCGAGCACCCGATAGATGGGTGGTGTGTTTTGTCGAGTGGGGTCTTGCTGTTTTCCTAAACTTGCTTCTGCTTCTTTTCCAGGTACCTGATCCCAGCGTAGAGTCTTTGAGTGGCTCTACTGCACAGGTGAATTCCCTTGTTGCTGCCGCGAGTACATTCGCCTCACTCCGTGACCGTGTTGCGGATGGAGAACGCAAACTAAAGGCTTTGCGGGGAGTGGTTGATGTGGCCAAATCAAAGCAGAGACTTGCGGCTGAGCGCGAGCAGTTTATGATGGAGGAGCTAGCCGCCGTTGCAAAATACATGCTTTGTAAGCTTGCGAGCCCCATAGCACTTTGATGTTTGCTTCCTTTTCAATTTGACTTGTTTTTGTTGAATCCGTAGTTGTTGAGCCTGGCGGACCTTGTGAAACTCACTGGGTGGATAATCATATTGTCCATGAAGCGGGTAGCTTGAAGCCGCATGCGTACAATTTCTGGTCTGACCGCAGTCGGGGCTTTATTTTGGTCACCTTGAAGTATCGGGCTGGCCAGGAGAAGATACTTATCGATTCCTGCTGTGAAGCCCTTTCTTCTGTGCACAAGACGTTCTATCCGCTGGGTACCGTTCTGGAAGGGTTGAGCAATTTGCTAAGGAGCTTTGGTCGAGTAGGAGAAGTGCGCGAGTGTGTCCGCCAGCAGCTTATCTGCGGATCTCAAGTAGCGCTCGCCTTTGTTCGGGTGTGGCATCCTGAGATCAACTTTAACTATGTGGCTAGACTTCCTGACGTTCCAGTAGATTTTTCTCTCCATTATGTAGTCGTTCATCCTGCAGCGGAGGAGATTATTTGACTGACTTATGAGGAGGTTGATCGGATGCTTGCCGAGACGACTGCTCGTCGTTAGATGTAACTATAGGATGTAGATATCCTGTATTCTGGTTGTGATGTCTTTGAAATCTTAAGCCCTGTAAACTCTGTATAGCTCACTCGATACATTTTTTAAGGTGTTTATAAGGTGTGTACCTTGTTATACCTTATGTTGAGAGAATTATTTTTATGCTGGCTAGGCGTAGCCCCCGTGTGTTTGGGGTGTATACCTGTTGTTTATGGTATGTAAAAAATCGCAGATGCGAATAGCTATGGTTGAGGAACCATGTTTTTTATTGATATGGCTGAGAAACCATGTATTGGATCGAGCTACAGAGTCGCTAGTAGAGCCTTAATTCTTGAGAGTATAATAATCCTAAGGGTAGAATTTGCGAAGATGCGCAACATTCCACGGGTTGGACTAGATGCCACCAGTCTTCGGGTTCGCTAGTCGATACGCGCCACCTGGGATAACTTCGTGTATTATGAAGGGTCCTTCCCATGGTTGCTCGAGCGTGTGTCCTTCCTTCTGTTTGAGCCGCAGCACCAAATCTCCTACCACGAAAGCTCTATAGTGTATACGGCGACTGTGATAGTTGCACAGCGATTGTTGGTATACTGCGGATCCTGCGAGTGTGATATCGCGTATCTCATCCAATGCGTCCACATCTTCAACGAGTGCCCTGTTTGAAGTTTCTTCACTTTAAGAGACGACTCGTGGCGCGCTGAATTTGACATCTTCGAGAAGGACAGCTTCAGCTCCGTATACCATGAAAAATGGCGTGTAATATGTTGACCGATTTGGAGTTGTAATCTCACATGAATCTTCTCAGGGCGGCTAGTCGTCCTGCGAGCTGCTGCACACCGCGAAGATTGGTTGACTCCTTCATTGTCAAGATCGCTTGTATTTTCTCTGGGTTGGCTTCGATTCCTCGAGCGGACACCAGATACCCGAGAAGTTGTCCTGCAGGGACGCCGAAGACGCACTTGGTCAGGTTGAGCTTGATCCTGTATGCATTCAGAGCGTCGAATGTTTCTCTGATGTCCTCGAGGAGCGTGTCCTCCACTCGAGTCTTGATGGCGATGTCGTCAACATACACCTGTACGTTCTTGCCAATGAGCTTGGCGAGGCATTTTTGCATGTAGCGCTGATATGTTGCGCCTGCGTTTTTTAGCCCGAAGGACATTGTCGTGTAGCAGTAGATACCGTGAGGTGTGATGAATGATGTCTTTTCCTCGTCTTATTTCTCCATCCTGATCTGATTATAGCACGAGTAGGCATCTAAGAATGAGAGACACTGGCAGCCTGCAGTGGAGTCCACGATCTGGTCGATACGTGGCATGGGAAAGTTATCCTTGGGGCAGTGTTTGTTCAACGACGTGTAGTCGATGCACACGCGGAGGATATCAGTGTTTTTCTTCGGGACCAGCACTGGGTTTGCTAACCAGGTGGATATCTTTATTTCTCTGAAGAACTTTGCTGCGAGTAGTCTATTCACTTCTTGTCCAAGTGTGTTTTGCTTTGGCTCTGAAAACCGTTGGGTTGTCTATTTGATAGGCTTGGCGTCTTTGTAGACTTCGAGTGAGTGCTCGGCGAACTCCCTGGGTATCCCTGGCATATCTGAAGGCTGCCAGGCAAAGATTTCCCAGTACTCACGGAGGAGTTCGACGAGAGCACCTTCCTATGCTGGCGAGAGGGTGGTGGACACCATCGTCGTCTTCCCAGGCTCCGTCGGGTGCACTTGATGCTTTCGAGTGTCGTTGTTTGTGCTAAACTTGGGCTCTGGGGCGTTCTTTTTTGTGAGAGGCATCACGGAGTGGTCCGTGGTTTTTACTATCTCTTCCAGCTCGTCCTGCATCGTGAAGGATTTGGCGATCTCGTTGAACTCGATGTCGCACTTGTTGAATTTTTGAAAATCGCCGTCGATGATGATGGTGCCATGTTCCCCAGGTAGCTTAAGCTTCAGGTAGGCGTAGGGTGGTACCTCGATGAATGCTGTTCGGCCAAGAATAGTGTGGTACTGTGAGGGTCAGTCGACTACTTCGAAGTCGAGGAATTCTCGTCTGTAATTTCTTTGGTCGCCGAGCACCACCTCTAGGTTGATTGTTCCGAGTGGGCAGACTGCCTTCCCTGGTACTATCCCGTGAAAGGATGTTTCTGACTCTGCGAGTCCGTGAAGATACCTGTTCATCCTCGGAGTGTGTCCGCGTAAATGATGTTGATCCCGCTGCCTCCGTCCATGAACACTCGGGCAATTTAATAGTTGCCAATCTGCGTCTGGATGACGAGCGCGGCGTGTCCTGGACGATAAAATCACTGGGGGGTGGTCTTCTTTGGAGAAAGTTATCGGTTGGTCAACCATCTTCAAATACTCGGATTTGGATGGTGGAGCTTGGACAACCATGGACACTTGTCGTGTGTTTGTTTTCTGGGCCCTTTGGGACGGGCAGACTTTCTGTATCATCCCCAAGAGTCCTGCAGGGTTCAGGTACGCGTTGCCTCTCTGGTTTGCGGCGGGTGGCGCTGGTAGCGCGGCTAGCACCACGTTTTGGTTTCTTGGTGGAGGTAGGGCTTGCGGCGGGTGGAATCCCTGGTTTCCTCCTCCTGGGGGCTGCGGGTAGCCCCGATTGACTGCCGCTCTGTTTTTCTTCGAGAAGTCCTTGTGTATGTCGAGAAACTTTTGACAATCCTTGAGAAGGTGTGTTGGCTTGGTCTTGCCCGTGCGCTTATCTGTAAATAGATGTAGCGTGCAGTAACCATCGAGGTCCTCCTCGGGAGTTTTATCCTCTCGATTTGGCTTCCATTCGTGATTTCCATGATGTCCGTTGTCGCAATTTCTCGTGAACTCCTCCGCTACCAGTTCGTCTCGATCGTCGTGATCGTAATGCTTTCTCTTTTTCTTTCGGCCATGACGGTCGTCTTCGGGCGCTAGAGAAGATGCCTTCTCATTGCGCACCGAGTCCTCTCCGTTGGCCCATCCGTCGGCTATAGCCATCCGTTCTCCGATGGTTTTGGGTGCGGCTCGCCGCAGTTCTTCTCTGAAGGCGGTTCGTCGAGCTTCTTTGGCAAAATCTTTGGCTGCGACCTCTTCCTATATGTTTCCCTCCGTATTCCTAAGTGTGGTCCATCACTGAATGTATTCGCGAGTAGACTCACCACTTTTCTGCTTACAAGCTTGCAGCTCCTCGATGGTCGCGGGTCTTTTATATGTCGCCTGGAAGTTCTTACAGAAGTCGAAGGTTAGATCGTCCCATGATCCGTAGCACGCCTTCGGTCTTCCCTCGAGCCAGCTGCGTGTTGCGCCTATAAGATGTAAGTTAAGGTATTGCATAGGTGTGGTCTTGTTCTCACGTTGGCATTTCACTACCGTGAGGTAATCCGATAGCCAGGATTCCGGCTCCAGCGAACTGTCATATTTTTGCACTTCCGTAGTGAGCTTAAACCTCCTGGGCATTGGCGCTTCGCGGATGTTGCGAGTGAAGCATAATGCGCCGCAGGCCTGTTCGTCAGAAGAGGTGGATGGGGAACTTGCGCGGTTCCTGGACGCTCGGGCTTTGTTGACCTTGTTTTGCACGATGTCAGATGGCGCGTTGTATCCAGGATGGTCGCGATCGACCTCCTTCCGCGGATCCTTGCTGCAGTGTCGCGAGCGGCTGCTGTGATGCCGCGGGCTACGGTCTAATCGGGCTATCACCGCGTCGCCGGGCTTCTTTTCCTTGGGCGCGAGGAGGTGACTTCTCCTTCCTGGGCGATATACTCCTGTGTCTACGGGGTGTTTCTTTGTCCTTCTGTGCAGTCGCGTTTTTGCGGTCATGGGCGGCGAGCCTTGCGGCTTAGCCCCTTCTGGACTTGCCTGTATTGATCCATGCGGGGGTCGTTCTCCCCTGGCTGGTTCGTCTGCAGATAATTGGCTGCAGCCAGGACTGCAGCGGCAGGAGTCGTCGGGTGCACGTTGCCGTCCTCGTCGACACGCATAAGGGAGGCTTCGAGTGTTCTACTGATCCCTCTCAGAGATTCGCCATCCATGGCCACGGTCTTTGAGACGTATCTGTTTCTCCCGGGATGGTTCCCTACAGAATGCGTCTTAGAGAGCGCCGCACGGCGCTGACTTGATGCATCCCTCAGTTTTTTCCGCTCGGCTAGATCTTTTCGAGCTTCTTTGATCAAAGTCGCCGCTTTCACTAGGTGATAGTGGTATGCGGTCAGATCTTCCTGAGGGGCTCCTCCTTCGATCGGCTTGCTTGAGTGGACGGCCGTTTTTTCCCTGACCTAGGCTTCTCGCGATACATTGATGGCCTCGCAATCCTTTGCGCTATCTTCCGTTTCTTCGGGTGGATCACTCGATCCTGCCATGCCGACCTAAGCCAGATATGGCCCGTGAGTCCAAGGTGTAGGTTCGAGAGCTTTCCCCACCCGGGAAGGTTCCTCTGCGGAGATGGTGTGGAAGTTGCGAGTGCTAAGACGGACGGATTCACCGCTCTTTGCTAGGTCGCGACCCGCGTAGTTGGGCAGGGAATCGACAGCTTCTAGGCTTGAGATCGACTCAGAGTCCGATCCTTCGAGATTGGTTTGCTCGGGGAAGTGCAGGATTCCCGCTCTATTGGCGTAGAACTGGAAGCTCCCGAACGTCAGGGTGACGCTTTTCTCCAATCCGCTGAACACCGGGCATGATTCCGGCGAGTGGGGCGCAACGATGACCGACCCGAAACGGATCAGATCGGTTGGAGTCGAAGTTCGGGGGCTCCAGCTGAAGTTTGGTTATGATGAGGCCAAAGATGCCATAGATCCAGCACCCGTCGTTCCCACAGACGGCGCCAATTGTCGAATATGCATCTCAACAAGTCCCTCGGGTAAACCGATAGGGTTTCGATTAGGAGAACATGTAGGCGGTGGTGACAATCGTAGGCTAACAGGGGGCACGATTTACCCAGGTTCGGGGCCCTCGTAGCAGTAAAACCCTTACTCATGCTTCTGTCGATCTGTATTAGCAAATAGATCGGTTACAGTGGGGATGCTCGAGTCGAGAGTATATCTCAATCTCAAGGCTTTGGTGGTTTGGTATTTCTTGGTCCCCCTCCTGGTGGTTCTCCCGGCCTTATATAGGTGGTCAGGTCTCAAACCGTACCCGGGGGGGGGTTACAAACCCTAACCTAAAGTCGGTTACAAGTTTCCTTACTTGACCCGCAAGGCCTTGCGGGTGGGCCTTAATTGGGCCTTCTAGAATAGTCTATGGCGTCTCCCTTTGGCCTTAGGTCTTGGGCCTTGGACCGGCTAGCCTCACCCGATAGGTCCAGGATTCATCCCTTCGTCAGCTGCCATCATCGTCATCCTGAGATTGGGAGGGTTCTGGAGCTCTCCCCGGCACCCTGTTGGGAGGGAAATTCACCATCGGAGGGGTCTACACCACCATGCCCTCCTCCGAAGTGATGCGTGAGTAGTTCATCCCTAGACTACGGGTCCAAATCAGTAGCTAGATGGTTGTCTTCTCCACTTTATGCCTCATGTTTAGATCTCGTGAGCTGCCCTACATGATCGAGATCATCTTTATGTAATGCTACATGTTGTGTTTGCTGGGATCCGATGAATGTTGAATGTTATGTCATCTGATTATCAATATGTCATGTTATCTTAATGCATATGTTATTTATGATCTTACATGTGCTCCGTTATTATTAGATGTAACATCCCTGATTTTTGGAAAGTTAAAAAATCACTAAAAAATGAAACTTTTTGTTTTCATGTTATGCAAGTCACTAAAAACCAAATGAGAAGCAAGAAACAAAAGGAAACAATACATATTTCAATGAGATTGAAATTACCAATCCAATTATACCTCTATTCCATTAGGGATATTAAAACTCAGACAAAAGGGAGCCTCCTCACGCACTCTGTGATTTCAGCCGTCTGCTCATGGCATGTCAATGTTTCTGGTCGTTTGATGTCTTTGCCCTACCGAAGTGGGCAAATTGTCCCTAGAGACATGGAAATCGCGAATGGGAGCCAAAGCCAGAGGATAAAACTCACGAGGAGGACCTCAATGGTTACTGCACGCTACATTTATTTACAGATAAGCGCACGGGCAAGACCAAGGAAACACACCTTCTCAAGGATTGCCGAAAGTTCCTCGACATACACGAGGCCTTCTCGAAGAAAAACAAAGCAGCAGTCAATCAGGGCTACCCGCAGCTCCCAGGAGGAGGAAACCAGGGATTCTACCCGCCGCAAGCCCTACCTCCACCAGGAAACCAAAACGTGGTGCTAGCCGCGCTACCAGCGCCACCCGCCGCAAACCAGGGAGGCAACGCGTACCTGAACCCAGCAGGATCTTTTGGATGATACAGAAAGTCTACCCATCCCGAAGGGCCCAGAAAACTAACACACGACAAGTGTCCATGGCTGCCCAAGCTCCACCATCCAAACCCGAGTATTTCAAGATGGCTGACCAAACGATAACTTTCTCCAAATAAGACCACCCCCCGCGAGTTTATCGGCCAGGACACGCCGCGCTCGTCATCCAGGTGCAGATTGGCAACTATGAACTTGCCCGAGTGTTCATGGATGGAGGCAGCGGGATCAACATCATTTACGTGGACACACTCCGCAGGATGAACTGGAATCTGGACGGACTCGCAGAGTCAGAAACATCCTTTCACGGGATTGTACCAGGGAAGGCAGTCCGCCCACTCGGAACAATCAACCTGGAGGTGGTGCTCGGCAACCAAAGAAATTACAGACGAGAATTCCTCGACTTCGAAGTAGTCGACTGGCCCTCACAGTACCACGCTATTCTTGGCCAAACAGCATTCGCCAGATTCATGGCGGTACCACACTACGCCTACCTGAAGCTCAAGCTACCTGGGGAACATGGCACCATCAACATCGATGGCGATTTTCAAAAATCCAACAAGTGCGACATCGAGTTCAACGAGATCGCCAAATCCTTCGGGATGCAGGAGGAGCTGGAAGAGATAGCAAAAACCACGGACCACTCCGTGATGCCTCTCACCAAAAAGAACGCCCCAGAGCTCAAGTTCAGTGCAAAAAGCGACACTCGAAAGCATTGGGTGCACCCGACGGAGCCTGCGAAGACGGCGATGGTGTCCACCACCCTCTCGCCAGCATAGGAAGGCGCGCTCGTCGAACTACTCCGTGAGTACTGGGAAATCTTCGCCTGGAAGCCTTCAATATGCCAGGGATACCCAGAGAGTTCACCGAGCACTCACTCGAAGTCTACAAATACTCCAAGCCTATCAAACAGACAACCCGACGGTTTTCAGAGTCAAAGCAAAAAAGCACTTGGAGAAGAAGTGAACAGAGTACTCGCAGCAAAGTTTATCATGGAAATAAAGATATCCACCTGGTTAGCAAACCCAGTGCTGGTCCCAAAGAAAAACACTGTCATCCTTCGCGTGTGCATCGACTACACGTCGTTGAACAAATACTTCCCCAAGGATAACTTTCCCCTACCACGTATCGACCAGATCGTGGACTCCACTGCAGGCTGCCAGCGCCTCTCATTCTTAGATGCCTACTCGGGCTATAATCAGATCAGGACGGAGAAAGAAAATGAGGAAAATACAACATTCATCACACCTCACGGTGTCTACTGCTACACGACAATGCCCTTCAGGCTAAAAACGTAGGTGCAACATATAAGCGTTGCATGCAAAAATTCCTCGCCAAGCTCATTGGTAAGAACGTACAGGTGTATGTTGACGACATCGTCATCAAGACTCGAGTGGAGGACACGCTCCTCGAGGACATCGGAGAAACATTCGACGCTCTGAATGCATACAGGATCAAGCTCAACCCGACCAAGTGCGTCTTCGGCATCCCTACAGGACAACTTCTCGGGTATCTGGTGTCCGCTCGAGGAATCGAAGCCAACCCAGAGAAAATACAAGCGATCTTAACAATGAAGGAGTCAACCAATCATCGCGGTGTGCAGAAGCTCGCAGGACGACTAGCCGCCCTGATCAGATTCATTGCGAGATTAGGCGAGCAAGTATTGCATTTCTACAAGCTTTTGAAGAAGACAGATAAGTTCGAGTGGGCACCCGAGGCAAAAAAATGCGTTCCTCGATTTGAAGCAGCTACTGCAGAGCAAGCGCATCCTGGCAATGCCACAAGAGAAGGAGCCCTTATAGCTCCTAGCCGCAACTAATCAAGTCATCCGCACGGTCATCGTAGTCGAGCGGCCAGAAGAAGGGAAGGCGTACAACGTCCAAAGGCTAATATATTACATCGGCGAGGTGCTTTCACTGTGCAAGCAACTATACCCTCATTACCAGAAACTCGCGTATGGCGTGGTACTCACGGCTCGAAAACTCAAGCACTACTTCCAAGAACATACCGTCACGGTGCTAAACGACGCATCACTCGGTACTATCATGAACAATCCCATGGCATCCGGAAGAATTGCAAAGTGTAGCATCGAGCTAGGCGCCTGGGACATCATATATGCAGGGCGCAACTCTATGAAATCACAGGTACTCGTGGAATTCCTAAGCGAGTGGACAGAACTGCAAACACCAGGACCGCCAGAATACACGAGTAACTCGATCATGTACTTCGACGGGTCGAAGAGGAACAAAGGAGCTGGAGCCGGGGTCGTCCTCATATTCTCCAGGGGATACAAGTTGTAGTACGTCCTGAGATTGGACTTCCCACCCGATAACCCGGCATCCAACAACGACGCAGAGTACGAGGCCCTCCTTCACAGCATGAAAATGGCGATCGCCTGCGGAGCCACCCGATTGATGATATATGGAGACTCAAACCTCATCGTACAGCAGAAGATGAAGGAGTGCGACGCTATCGCGGATAACATGGTCGCCTATCGGGACATGTATAATCTGCTCGAGGGAAGTTTCAAAGGGTGCGAACTGAAACACATCGCGCGATCTAGCAACGAGAAAGCAGATAAACTGGCAAACATGGGGTCTACAAACATACCCATACCGCCAAGAATACACTTCGAGCGAATGATCAAGCGTTCAGTCAAGGTCAAGAAGCCAGCGGGAGCACCCGTAGCATTGGAGACGGACGTCAGCCCGCAAATTGCTGTCATCGAGCTCAGCCACAATATTTCAAGACAAGTTTTTCTGGTCGAGCCAGTATGGACGCAGAAAAACCTCGACTACTTGTCTAACAAACAGCTCCCAGAAGACGTTTGCGAGGCCCGACAAATAGTACGACGCAGCAAAACCTTTCGGGTGCTCAACAGGGAGCGATACAAACAAAGCATATCAGGAATACTACAAAGATGCATAGCACCCGAGGACGGCAAGGAACTGCTGCGAGACATACACCAAGGAGATTGTGGACACCATGCCAGCTGGAAGGAAATCGTGGGCAAGGCTTTCCGGGCAGGATTCTACTGGCTCACGGCAGCCAGAGACGCAAAGAACCTAGTCGACAAATGCAATGCTTGCCAAATATTCGCGCCCAAGCCACACGACCCCGCCACAGAACTCCATATGATCCCTATCGCCTGGCCTTTCGCTCAATGGGGGCTAGACATGGTAGGACCCTTGCGGAAATCTACGCCTGGCGGATATACCCACCTTCTCGTGGCAGCCGACAAATTTAGAAAGTGGATAGAGGCCATGCCAGTCACTTCCGCAGACGCCGAGTGCGCCGCGAGATTCCTCAACTCCATTGTGTGCAAGTTTGGCATACCACACAACATCATCACAGACAATGGGAGCAACTTCACGGCCAAGGAAATGTAGGACTTCTGCGTGGTAAAAGGAATTACCCTCAGCTTCGCCTCGATCGCCCACCCGCAAACAAACGGCCAAGTAGAGCGATCCAACGGGTTAGTTTGCGCTGGCCTGAAGAAAGGACTACTCGATAGACTACGACCAGCAGCAGGGCACTGGGTCGAAGAAGTACTGTCGGTACTATGGAGTCTACGCACAACTCCAAATCGGTCAACAAATTACACGCCATTTTTCATGGTATACGGAGCTGAAGTTGTCCTTCCCGAAGATGTCAAATTCAGCGCTCCACGAGTTGTCGCTTACAGTGAAGAAACTTCAAACAGCGCACTCGCTGAAGATGTGGATGCAATTGATGAGATACGCGGTATCACACTCGCAAGATCCGCAGTATACCAACAATCGTTGCACAACTATCACAGTCGCCGTATACGCCACAGATCTTTCGTGGTAGGAGATTTGGTGTTGCGGGTCAAACAGAAGGAATGACACAAGCTCGAGCCACCATGGGAAGGACCCTTCGTAATACACGAAGTTATCCCGGTTTTCACCAAGATCGTGGAACCACTTGACGTTGACGATTGGCTTCGCACCATCGCCAATGATCTGAAAGTGACAGGAGTGGATGAGAATGACAAGGTACTTTTTGCCACCCATTTCCTTGCCGGACCAGCGAGGACTTGGTGGGAGACTACCTGTGACACTATCGCCCCTGATCACGTGTTCACTTGGGATGACTTCTCTGCCCGGTTCCGCAAGTATCACATCCCTCAGGGTGTGATGAACATCATGAAGGATAAGTTCCTGAAACTGAGGCAGGGAGGAATGTCTGTGTCAAAGTACTGGGAGGAATTCACTCTGCTAGCCCGGTATGCACCAGATGAAGTTAACACATAAGCTAAGAAGAAGGAGAGGTTCCTAAATGGGCTGCATGATGAGTTGCAGTGTACCCTAGTGGTCATTCCATTTGCGGATCTGGAGTCACTCGCGGATGCCGCGATGATGATGGAGCACAAGAGACAGAATGTCTTTGACAACAGGAAGAGAAAGATGAAGTTCCAAGGTGGACCTAGTGCACCCAGACACCGCCCCACACCATATGCCAGGCCACCACCACACAGGGTGCCTACTTTTGCGCCAAGAAACCACCATAACAGCCACAACCACAACAACAACCACCATCATGGCCACAACAACCACAACCACCACAACAACAACAACCGTGCACCTTATGCACCCAAGCCTGGAGGCAGTGGAAATGGAATCGGGAATGGACACAAACCCAACCATGCTGTCAAGCCAAACCAGAACTCAAAGCCAGTTGGAGGATGCTTTTTTGCGGGAAGGAGGGGCATTTTTCTCTGGAGTGCCCAAGCAAGACCACTCCACCAGCTCAGAACAATGCAACCAAGATGACTCAAGGACCAATGCACAAGAACCCCAGTGGGATGAAAGGCTACCTTAATCACGTCACTGCTCAAGAAGTACAGGACACACCTGAAATGGTGATGGGTACATTTCATGTCAACTCTGTACCTGCTGAAGTATTGTTTGATTCGGGTGCATCGCATTCCTTTGTTACAAAGCCATTTGCTGAAAAGAGTGGTATGAAACCCACATGTATGCACAACCCCATGTTAGTACAAATACCTGGAGCTAGTACCCAAGCTATAACCTAGTTTGAAATAAAGTGCCTGTAGTTATACAAGGAAAAACTTTTCATGCCGACCTGATAGTACTGGGATCCAAAGGGATAGAAGTAGTACTGGGTATGAACTGGATGGCCAAGTATAACGGTGTTATTGATTGCACCAAGAAGTCCATTTCGATGACTTCTGGCAAGGGAGAGAAAGTTGTTTTCGCCGCAACCAAGTCAAAGTCAGAGACTCACTGCCACACTGGTATAGCCACACCTGCACTTGAGGAAGTTCCGGTAGTATGTGAATGGCCGGATGTGTTTCCTGAGGAGTTATCCGGTATGCCACCTGATCGGGATATCGAGTTTGTTATTGAGTTGATACCCGGCACTGGACCATAACACAGAAACCTTACCGGATGAACCCGAAAGAGCTAGATGAGTTGAAGAAGGAGTTGGATGACATTTTGAGAAAAGGCCTCATTTTCCCTAGTGCATCACCATGGGGATCACCTGTCATTTTTGTGGAAAAGCGGGACGGTTCCTCACGTCTATGTGTGGATTACCGTAAGTTGAATGATGTTACCATCAAGAACAAATACCCGCTGCCCAAAATTGAAGACCTGTTTGACCAGCTAAATGGGGCAAGAATTTTCTCAAAGATCGATCTTCGTACTGGTTATCATCAGTAGAAGGTTCGCGAGACCGATATTCTAAAGACCGCTTTCACCACACGTTACGGATTGTATGAGTGCACCGTGATGTCTTTCGGTCTAACCAATGCCCCCGCCTACTTCATGAATCTTATGGATAAGGTTTTCATGGGATGCCTGGACAAGTTTGTCATGGTTTTCATTGACGACATTCTTATTTACTCCAAGAGTGAGGAAGAACACGAAGAACATCTGAGAATTGTTCTCGGAACACTTCAATAGCATCAACTGTATGCTAAGTTCAGTAAGTGCCAATTCTGGTTGAAAGAAGTGGGATTTCTTGGACACGTAGTATCCGGAGGTGGAATCTCTGTTGACCCTGCTCTGGTTCAGTCTGTCGCTAATCGGGCTGCCCCGACTAATCAGACTGAAGTCGGATCTTTTCTGGGATTAGCCGGATATTATCGCAAGTTTGTTCAAGGATTTTCCAGTATAGCCAGACCACTCACTCAATTGCTCAAGAAGGATAGCAAGTTCGTTTGGACGGACAAATGTGCTGAGAGTTTTCAAGAGTTGAAGAATTGACTGGTGACGGCCCCGGTACTCATTATGTCGGATGTCACCAAGAGTTTCGATGTGTATTGTGATGCTTCTAAGCTTGGTCTTGGAAGTGTTCTCATGCAAGAAGGAAAGGTCATATCGTTTATCTCACTCCAGTTGAGACCACATGAGGTTAATTATCCTACTCATGACTTAGAGCTTGCTGCAGTTGTGCATGATCTCGAAGCATGGCGACATTTCCTTATTGGGAAGAGGTGTGAAATCTATAAAAATCATAAGAGTTTGAAGTATATCTTCGCACGTGAACTCAATATGAGGCAACGCCGTTGGATAGAACTCATCAAGGACTATGATCTTAGTATCCACTATCACCATGGAAAGGCGAATGTTGTTGCGGACACTCTTAGTAGAGAGCCGGTCTCTCTAAATTCTATGATTCAGATCAGACAACCGGAGTTGTGGAAAGAACTTGACTAGCTTGGATCGAGGTGGTCAGCTATGGCATGTTGGACGCCATGGAAGTTAAACCAACTCTAATTGATCAAATCAAAGAAGCTCAGAAGAGCCAGAAGAGTATTGAGGGAATTAAAACCCGCATGGAGAAAGAAGAAGTTGCCGGTTTTACCATTGATTCTGATGGAGTCTTATGGTATGAAGGACGCATTTGTGTTCCGGCTGAATCTGAGTTGAAGCAAACAATCATGACTGAGGCTCATGACACTTTATACTCTATTCACCCTAGAGGAACTAAAATGTATCAAGATTTGAAGGGGAAGTTTTGGTGGCACGGAATGAAGCGAGATATTGCCTCGTTTATAGCCAAGTGCCATGTTTGTCAGCAAGTGAAGGCTGGACATCAGCGTCCCGCTGGTTTGTTACAGTCATTGCAAGTATCTGTTTGGAAATGGGATGAAGTTGGAATGGACTTCATTACTGGACTGCCACGGTCCAGTCGAGGAAATGATTTGATATGGGTAGTTGTTGACAGGCTCACAAAAGTTGCACACTTTAAACCTGTCAAGACCACATATCGTGGAGACCAGCTTGCTGATCTCTATATTTCTCGGATAGTCAGTCTACATGGAGTTCCCAGCAGGATTGTGTCAGATCGAGGATCACAGTTCACCTCTCGATTCTGGAAGAAGTTACACGAAGCCTTGGGAACCAAGCTAGCCTTTAGCACAGCCTACCATCCCTAGACTGATGGGCAGACATAGCGTGTGAACCAGATATTGGAGGACATGCTTCGTGCCTGTGTTTTGTCCTATGGGGTTAAGTGGGAAGAATGTCTGCCGTTTGTAGAATTTTCCTACAATAACAGCTATCAGTCAGGCCTGCAGATGGCACCTTTTGAAGCATTTTATGGACGGAAGTGCCGCACACCTCTGAACTAGACTGAAATAGGAGACAGTCAAATCTTTGGAGTTGATACTCTAAAAGATGCAGAGGAACAAGTGCATTTAATCTGTGACCGTCTTAAAGCTGCACAATCACGCCAGAAGAGTTATGCGGACACTAAGCGTCACGATGTCTCTTTCACTATAGGAGATTTCGTGTATCTTCGTGTTACTCCACTCAAAGGGATGCAGCGTTTTCATGTCAAGGGAAAGCTTGCACCCCGGTATATTGGCCCGTTTAAGATCCTATCCCATCGGGGAGAGGTATCTTATCAGCTGGAGCTACCTGAAGAGTTGTCAGCCTTTCACGATGTTTTTCACGTGTCATTGCTTCGGAAGTGTCTTCATGTACCTGAGAAGAATCTCACTTACCAAGACATTGACTTCAAGATCATTAACATCAATGATGATTTGACCTACCGTGATCGACCCCTGCGTGTACTTGAGGAAAATGTTCGTGCTACCCGGATAAATGTTTTCAAGTTCCTCAAGATTCAGTGGACGACATTCTGAGGAGGAAGCAACATGGGAGCGTGAAAATTTTATCAGGAAGGAGTTCCCTGATTTCCTTTAAGACTAAATCCGCGAATCTCGGGGCGAGATTCTTTTAAGGGGGAACTTCTGTGACACCCCGGATTTGGGACACTTGTAACACATGAGGGAAACCATTTTTGTGAGCCAACAAAAAAAAATTAATGCCCTTGTGTAATCCAACATTATGTAGTTGAACCATGGTTATCTATGCAATGCAAGCTGTCGAATCTATGACTCTACAAATCCCTTCGGTGAACCTATCGGGTTTCGATTAGGAGAACCCATGAGCGCTGGTGGAATTGTCGGCTAGACAAGGGGCGAGATTTACCCAGGTTCGGGGGCCTCGTAGAGGTAAAACCCTTACTCCTGCCTCTTGTCGATCTGTATTGATGAATAGATCGATTACAATGGTGGTACTCGAATCGAGAGTAGGATCTCGAGTTCAAGGTTTCGATGGTGCGATGTTGCTTGGTTCTCTTCCGGTGGCTCTCCTGGCCTTATATGAGCGGCCAGGTCTCAAACCCTACCCGGAGAGGACTCGAATTCTAACCTTGGGTCGGTTACATATTCCTAACTTAGCCCGCAAGACAGTGCGGGTGGGCTTCACGTGGGCCTTCTAGAATACTCCAAGGGCTCCTCTTCTTGGGCCTTAACCATGGGCCTGAGATGGGGTGTCCTTACCCGCAGGGTCCAGAATCCATGTCTTCGTCAGTAGCCCCCGAGCGTTTGCTCGAGTGGGATTTTTCCAGTCGAGTAGATGGTCAAACCTTTCTTGGTTGTTCTTTCTTGTTTAGAGGGCGTGTACCCTGTACATTGAGTTTTCATACTCGAGTATCAAGCAATACAAGTGCCTGTTTTTATGGCCTTTATCGCAGAAGGATGTGGCACAGTAGTTTGGCTCTCCCGAAAGATCAGGGCCAATTAATTGCGACTAGGGCAAAAACAGTTCTGGCCTACACAGATTCGAGACCTCCGACTCGAACCTGATGAGGTGATTGTTGCGACTAGGCCGTCGTGGTCTTATCGAGTCGAACTTAACCTATGGGGGTACCCGGCGCGTCCGCTAGGATTTTTCTTCGTGTTGTTGACACGGAATCATACCGGAGGACGCAGCTTTTGAGTGCGATTCCAGGCCCTTAAGAGAGATCTTTCGGGTCTTACCTTCATATTCGAAGAATATGGCATCCAGATGTGCCTAGTCGGCTGAACGATCCAGGTTTTTTATGATGTGTGAATATCATGTGAGCGAAAAAAGGTAGGTTCTTCCTGCTCGAGTAACTGTTTGAGTTAGTAGATCCATACGAAAGAGTTTCCGCGTTAGGAATTTTGTGCCCATATGAAAGAGTTTTCATGTTTGGGATGCTGCACCCATACGAAAGAGTTTTCGTGTGTGGGGTATTTTTCTCTTGTTTAAAGAGGTCTTTGCTTCTTTGTCCATGAAAGAGTTATTTATATTCGAAGGAGTTTTGTTCATATGAAGTTATTTTCGCGTTTGAACTTTCCATTCGAAACTTTCTTTGCCTTGATGATGCATGGTATGACGTCATGGCGCACATCTCTCCTCCCGATGGGACGTGACGGAGTGCGAGCAGATAGGTTGGCCCACATGGTCAGCTTTTTGACCGGGAAACGAGACGTCGTTCCCGGTTTTCACGCAAACCGTGCAGTAAATCACGATCTTCTGTTGAGATCGTGGCAGGAAACAGGGTTCACCGCCTCCTCGTTTCATCTTCACACGTGGTGGCGGCGATGGGCGCCACGTGGTGCATCGAGTGGCTGGGATTGATTCTTTCCGTGTATAAGTACGGGTCTTTGTGCTGCGGTAAATCTTTCCCAGCCTTCGCCTTCAATCCATCTTCTTCCTCGCGCTCATCTTCTTCCCCGTGCTCAAGCTCGTGCTGTCAGTCATGGTTGGAGGCAAAAGACGCGGTGCTGCCACTTCCGCATCCGGGGAAGCTTCCGTGCAACCTGCGCCGCGTGCAGGCGACTGGCGTTCGCCCAACACCACCGCAAAGAGCATCAAGGAGATGCAGCGGGAGGGGCTGCTGCCTGCGGAATCTGAGAAGCGCGTGCGCCTCGGAAAGAAGGAAGAGGTACCCAACCCGCAATCAAACGAGCGTGTGGTCTTCGCGGACCATGTGTCTCGCGGTCTCTCCTTTCCTCTCCGTCCATTTCTCCTCGGGTTGTTGTATGTCTACGGCATACAGCTTCACGATCTTCCCCCGAACGCGGTGCAACACATATCGTGCTTCATCGTGTTCTGCGAATGCTTCCTAGGCATTCGCCCACATTGGACGCTCTGGAAGGCCCTCTTCAAAGTTCGGATCTTCCGCGAGAAATCGCGGGTAGAATCCGAGCCCGGCGAGCCGCTACGCACGGGTGGCTTCGGGATCCAAGCGCGATTGGAGACCAGCTACTTTAGCATGCACTTCGTCGACTCCGCCCAGGGCTGGCGGAAAAAGTAGTTTTACGTCATCGACAACAGCTCGCGTGGGATCATAGAATTCCACCCGTTCGCTGTTTTGAAGAGGCGGAGGTCCTGGTCGCATAAGTTGTCGGCCGAAGAAACCCAGGTCGTCACGCCACTACTCGCAAGGGTGACAGCCCTCCGTGATCAAGCTGCCGGGGTTGTACTCAACGGGCTGCACCTGGCGAGTATCTTTCTGAAGCGCAGGATCCAACCTCTGCAGCATAGGCCTTCCACGATGTGGGAGTACCAAGGCTCTGAGGACCCTAGCCGAGTGAGCCGCGAGGAACTTTCGAACGTTGAGTTCGAGAAGAAGATCGCGGCTATCACTAGCTTGAAGGTGGGAGAGAAGTTTCCCCGACTGCACAGTCGCAGCCTTCGACGCGTCGAGGCCTCCGTCAGCTGCAGTAGGTTTATTCTTCTTTTCTTCTTTTATTTTCTTGCCCTTTTTTTTTATTTCAGTCGACTGAATTTTCTCTTGTTTTCTTCTGTCTTCTTCCGTAGAGTTTATCCATGGCCACCTACTACCCTCCTGTATCCGGGACGGAGACCTCAGAGTTACTGGCGAGTAACCTGGACGTTCCAGCCGACACCAGTGTCGCCGATGCTTCTTCGAGCTCCGACCAAGATTCTTCGGATGATGCAGAGGGCTCGGATGGCGGTCTTCAGCATCGCAAGCGCCGTCGAGTGGGGTATGACGAGGCTACTTCCAAGGATAACTCCTTGGAGGACTCGCCCGGGAAGAATCCCATCTCTGCGACTCCGCTGCGCTCACTCGCCCCTCCTTCCTCGTTCCCAGTAATCCAAACCGCTTGGAATGCGGATATGCTGGATGAGGATGACGATGACGAGTAAGCTCTTCTCCTCGTTTTTAGTCGAATGTTTTTCCTTGCATCTATGTTGACACTTCGTCTTTTGTTTGCAGGTTGCAGACCATCAGTCCTCGCAGGTACGCCTCCTCCCTTCCTCCTGAGAGGAGGAATAGAGCAGGAGTGGAGGGTGAAACTCCTACTGCTGGCACCGTCCAGAATTCGCCTAGCGCAGCCCCCAATGTGGCGACTACGGAGCATGAAGCTCCTAGTTTTGCTGCCGGGGCTTCAGCTTCAAAGAAGGTGACGGGTAGCTCCGCAGATCACCTCTCCCGTGCCAAGGGCCAGGTAAAATCCGTTATTTGCTTTTAATTTGTTATCGTGTGCACGGTAGTGCTCCCGATGGGAGTAGCCCCCGAGGCTGTAGTCAATTGCATGCGATCGGCTACAGGCTCAAAGACTGTCTTTTCCTTCTTCTTGATCTTATCGGGTGCACGGCAGTGCTCCCGATGGGAGTAGCCCCCGAGGCTGTAGTCGATCGCATGTGATCGGCTACAGGCTCAAAAGTTGTCTTTTTCTTCTAACTCTTTTATTCTTGAATTTTTGCAGTCACTCGTTGATTCCCTTGCGGCGGTTGGCCGCCGCGTTGTTCTTGCTGAGTCTGAGTGCGGGACGCTTCGAGCAGACCGCAGTCGACTTGCCTCCGAAAACGAGCTTCTTCGAAGTGAGTTTTTATCATCTTTTCTTGTTTCCGCTGTTCGCTAATTCTTGGCTTCTGACAAACGTCGTTATGCAGCTCAACTTGAGTATTTGAAGGCCGATAAGGAAAGTATTTCCGATCGGGCAACAGCTCAGGAGGCTGAACTGGCGGCCACTCGACGAGATCTTGAAGCTTCCCGCATGCGGTCGGAGGATCTCGAAGGACAGCTTGCGGATGCCAGGAAAGCCTTGAAGAACCTGGAGGATGCTGGCAATAAGGCGGATGCCGACCTTGTCACTTTCCTTCGTCCCCTCGCCGAGCGTTTTGCAGGTAGGTTATTTTAGCTCTTGCAGTTTCGTCTTCCGTTTTTGGTGGATTTGTGCGAGTCTTGACGTTCTTTTCTTTGTAGGTCTTCTGGGTGTTCCTTTGGAAATTCCCGGAGTCCAGCGGATAGACGTGCTGACTGATACACTTGCTCAACTTAAGAGGCATGCCGAAGGAGTTTGCTCCTTGGTTGGCAATGCCACTCAAGTAATGACGCAGCTGCACAGTCGCCTCCTCGCCAACGCTGTATCTCCACCCGCGCTAGGTGACCTGCTGAAGATCTTCTCGGAGAGCAACCTCCTGGATGCCTACGCAATTGCCCAGTCGGAGTCTGGGGCGAAGACGGCCATCCAGTTCGCGCTGGCGCATGGAGTCAACGGCTTGGAGGAGGCCTACTCGGATCTCCCAGTCGACCCCTCCACGGGCAAAAAGGTACGGCTCTCTCGTTTTAGCGAGTCAGCCGCCATCCTTGCTCGGAATTTGTCTGAGCTGTTTGCTCGACTCAAGGGAGGGGCGACTGCCGCTAGTGGGAGAACCACTGTAGCTTCTTAGTCTTCTTTTTCTTTTACTTCACCAGTTTGATTGTAATGAACCTTGGGATGTACTCCCGTATTTTCATTGTCTTTAATCGAGGTGTTCTTCTGAAAAAATGCTTCCTGCGATTGTATATTTTCTCCCGATGGGAGTAGCCCCCGAGCACTCGTCAAGTGTTCGACTAGAGATACTTCGAATAGGGCGTCTTACTTCTTTCCTTGTATTCTTCCAGGCTGCCGGGGTTGCCGCGGAACCTTCAGGTGGACGTGCTACCCCAGCAAATCCTCTTGTTGTCGCTGTTGGGACCTATGCGGGTCTTCGTGATAGGGTCCAGGAGGGTGAGCGCAAGCTGAAAGCTTTGCGCAGGATAGCCGATGTGGCGAAGTCCAAGCAGAAACTGGCGATTGAGCGCGAGCAGTTTCTGATGGATGAGTTAGCTTCTGTCGCTAGGGACTTACTGTGTAAGTAAGATAGCCCCCATGTCTTCTTTGTCTCGTTTGCTTCTCTGATCATGCATGTTTTCTCTTCAGTTGTTAAGCCGGATGATAGGGAGGAAAAACACTGGTTAGAGAACCACATTCATCAAGAAGCTGGTAGCTCAAAGCCTCATGCGAATAATTTTTGGTCTGATCGCAGTCGAGGCTTTGTTCTGGCTACTTTGAAGTTCCGTGTCATCCAGGCTAGAATTCTCGTGAGGTCCTTTCACGAGGTCTTGGTCGCGATGAACGCTTCGTTCTATCCGCTGGAAAGGGGTCCTGAAGACTGGAGCTATCTTCTCAAATTGTTCGGGCGAGAGGGAGAGATTCGCGGGTGTGTGCGCAATCAGATGACTTGCGGCGCGGTAGTGGCTCTCTCCTTTGTCCGGATATGGCATCCTGAGATAAATTTTAACTCTGTAGCCAGGCTTCCAGATGGCCCAATCGATGATATTTCTCCGCATTATGATGTTGTTCGTCCCGCAGCGGAGAGAATTATTCGACTGACCTCTGAGGAAGTAGATAGAGTGTTAGCGACGGAAAATGCTCAACGCTTTGATTGATTGTTGGATGTGGGCATCCGCTGTATAGTTTGTAAAAACTGTTGTAAGGTGTGTAACCCTGTATATATAAATTTTCTTGTGATGCTGAGTTGTAGGCGTAGCCCCCGTGTGTTTTATGGGGTGTGTACCTGTAACTATTTAGCATGTAAGAATTAATAATCTTCGAGTAGATATGGTTGAGAAACCATGTATTTTATTGCAATGACTGAGAAGTCATGTATTCGAGCTACAGGAGTGGCTAGTATAGCCTTATTTGTTGTGAAAACAAGTAAATCTAAGGATAAAATTTGCGGAGGTGTGCAATATTCCAAGGATTGGAATAGATTCCTCCAGTCGATGGATTCTTCAGCCTGTAGGCTCCGCCTGGGATAACTTCGTGTATGATGAAGGGTCCTTCCCATGGTGGCTCGAGCTTGTGTCCTTCCTTCTGCTTGAGTCGCAGCACTAGATCTCCAACCGCGAATGCTCTGTGGCCTATACGACGACTATGATAGTTTTGCAATGATTGTTGATATACTGCGGATCTTGCGAGCGCAATATCACGCATCTCATCGAGTGCATCCATATCTTCCGCGAGTGCCTTGTTGGAGGCTTCTTCGCTGTAAGCCACAACTCGTGGGGCGCTGAATCGAACGTCCTCGGGAAGGACGGCTTCTGCCCCGTATACCATGAAAAATGGCATGTAGTTTGTGGATCGGTTTGGAGTTGTGTGAAGGCTCCATAGTACGGAGGGTAGTTCTTCGGCCCAATGTCCTGCTGCGGGGTGTAGACGATCGAGTAGACGTTTCTTTAGGCCAGCTGAGACTAAGCCGTTGGATCTTTCGACTTGTCCGTTCGTTTGCGGGTGGGCAACTGAAGCAAACTTGAAGTTGATGCCTTTTTCCGCGCAGAACTGTTGTGTCTCCTTTGCTGTGAAGTTTGTACCATTGTCTGTAATGATGTCGTGTGGCACCCCGAATCTGCATACGATGGAATCGAGGAACTTGATGGCGCATTGGGCGCTAGCCGAAGTTACTGGCATGGCCTCGATCCATTTGGTAAATTTATCGACTGCGACCAACAAGTGTGTATATCCTCCTAGCGTGGACTTGCGTAACGGTCCTACCATGTCCAGCCCCCATTGTGCAAAGGGCCAGGTTATGGGTATCATGTGCAATTCCGTAGCAGGTGCATGTGGTCTTGGCGCGAATCGCTGGCAAGCGTTGCACCGTTCGACCAGGTCCTTTGCATCGGTGGCTGCCGTGAGCCAGTAGAATCCTGCTCGGAAGGCTTTTCCCATGATTGTTTTCCAGCTAGCATGATGTCCACAGTCTCCTTGGTGGATGTCTTGGAGTAATTCTTTGCCATCGTCGGGTGCGATGCAGCGCTGAAGTATACCCGAGATGCTTTGCTTGTATAATTCCCCGTTGACTACCCGAAAGGATTTGCTGCGTCGGATTATCTGTCGAGCCTCGCGAGGATCGGCCGGGAGCTGTCTGTTGATCAGGTAGTCGAGATATTTCTGCGTCCAGACTGGCTCGACCAGAAAAACCTGTCGTGAAATGTTATGAATAAGCTCGATAATGGCGACTTGCGGGCTGACCTCTGTTTCTGGCACTGCGGGTGTTCCTGCAGCCTTCTTGACTTTGACTGAACGTTTGATCATCCGCTCGAAATATATTCCTGGTGGTATGGGTGTGTATGTGGAACCCATGTTTGCCAGTCTATCCGCCTCTTCGTTGCTGGATTTTGCAATGTGTTTCAGCTCGCACCCTTTGAAACTTCCTTCGAGTAGGTTGTACATGTCGCGATATGCGACCATGTTTTCAGCAATTGCATCACATTGTTTCATTGTCTGCTGCACGATGAGATTGGAGTCGCCGTAGATCATTAATCGGGTGGCTCCACAGGCGACTGCCATCTTCATCCCATGTAACAGGGCTTCATATTCTGCGTCGTTGTTCGATGCTGGATCATCTGGTGGAAAGTCCAATCGTAGGACGTATTGCAGCTTGTATCCCCTAGGGGATATGAGGACGATTCCAGCTCCTGCTCCTTCGTTTCTTTTGGACCCGTCAAAATACATTATCCAGTTGCTCGTGTACTCAGGTGGTCCTGGCGTTTGTAGCTCTGTCCACTCGCTTAGGAATTCCACAAGTACCTGGGATTTGACTGCGTTGCGTCCTGCATAAGTGATGTCCCAAGCGCCCAACTCGATACTCCATTTGGCTATTCTTCCGGATGCCATAGGGTTGTTCATGATTGTCCCGAGTGACGCATCATTAACCACTGTGATGGCGTGTTCCTGGAAGTAGTGCTGGAGCTTTCGGGCTGTAAGAACAACTCCATATGCGAGCTTCTGGTAATGAGGATATCGTTGCTTGCATGGCGAGAGCACTTCGCTGATATAATAGATCGGTCGCTGGACTCCGTACGCTTTGCCTTTCTCAGGTCGTTCGACTACGATTGCTGTGCTGATGACCTGATTTGTGGCGGCTAGGTACAGGTAAAGTGGCTCCCTTTCTTGCGGTGTTGCAAGGACTCGCCTGCTTTGCAGCGATCGCTTTAAGTCTGTGAATGCTTGCTTAGCTTCTGGTGTCCACTCGAATTTGTCCGTCTTCTTCAGCAGCTTGTAGAAGGGTAACGCTTGCTCTCCCAATCGTGCGATGAATCTGCCTAGGGCGGCTAGTCGCCCTGCGAGCTGTTGGACTCCGCGTAGATTGGTTGGCTCCTTCATAGTCAAGATTGCTTGTATTTTCTCTGGGTTGGCTTCGATGCCTCTGGCGGATACCAGGTACCCGAGAAGTTTTCCTGCTGGAACGCCGAAGACGCATTTTGTCGGATTGAGCTTGATCCTGTATGCGTTGAGGGCGTCGAATGTTTCTCTGATATCCTCAAGGAGTGTGCTCTCGACTCCAGTCTTGATGACTATGTCGTCAACGTACACTTGTACGTTCTTGCCAATTAGCTTGGCGAGGCATTTTTGCATGCAACGCTGGTATGTTGCGCCTGCGTTCTTGAGCCCGAAGGGCATTGTCGTGTAGCAGTATACACCGTGTGGTGTGATGAATGTTGTCTTTTCTTCGTCCTCCTGTTTCATCCGGATCTGATTATATCCTGAATAGGCGTCCAGGAAGGAGAGGCGTTGACAGCCTGCCGTAGAGTCCACGATCTGGTCGATTCGCGGTAGGGGAAAGTTATCCTTGGGGCAGTGCTTGTTTAGCGACGTGTAGTCGATGCAGACCCGAAGGATGTCCGTGTTCTTTTTGGGGACCAGCACCGGGTTTGCTAACCAAGTGGATATCTTGATCTCCCTGATGAATTTTGCTGCTAGCAATCTGTTTACTTCTTCTCCAAGCGCCTTCTGCTTGGGTTCTGAAAATCGTCGAGTAGTCTGTTTGATGGGTTTGGCATCTGGAAAAACTTCGAGTGAGTGCTCGGCAAACTCCCTGGGTATTCCTGGCATATCTGATGGCTGCCAGGCGAAAATTTCCCAGTACTCACAGAGGAGTTCGACGAGCGCGCTTTCCTACGCTTGCGGAAGGGTGGTTGAGACCATCGCTGTCTTCGCAGAATCTGTCGGGTGCACTTGATGCTTTCGGGTGTCACTGTTAGCGCTGAACTCCAGTTCAGGCGCATTTTTCTTCGTGAGGGGCATCACGGAGTGATCGTGGTCTTTGCCAGCTCTTGAAGTTCTTCTTGCATCCCGAAAGATTTTGCGATCTCATTGAATTCAATGTCGCACTTGTTGGATTTCTGAAAGTCTCCGTCGATGGTGATTACGCCATATTCTCCAGGTAATTTGAGCTTCAGGTAGGCGTACTGTGGTACTGCCATGAATCTGGCGAACGCTGTTCGACCAAGAATGGTTTGGTACTGTGAAGGCCAGTCGACGACTTCGAAGTCGAGGAATTCTCTTCTGTAGTTGCTCTTAGTGCCCAGCACAACTTCTAGGTTGATTGTTCCGAGTGGACGGATTGCCTTTCCTGGAACTATCCCGTGGAAGGATGTTTCTGATTCCGGGAGGCCGTCCAAGTTCTAGTTCATTCGGCGGAGTGTATCCGCGTAGATAATGTTGATGCCACTGCCACCATCCATGAATACGCGGGCCAAGTCATAGTTGCCAATTTGTGCTTGGATGACAAGGGCGGCGTGTCCTGGTCGATAGACTCGTGGCGGGTGGTCCTTCATCGAGAATGTTATCGGCTGGTCTGCCATCTTCAAGTACCCTGTTTTTGTTGGCGGTGTCTGCACAGCCATGCACAATTGCCTTGTGTTAGTCTTTTGAGCTCTGCGGGAGGGACATACCTTCTGGATCATTGCTAGTTGTCCTGCCGGGTTCGGGTATGCGTTTGCTCCAGCGTTTTGCGCAGGTGGTGCAGTCAGTGCAGCTAACGCCATGTTTGGATTTGGTGGTGGAGGCAGGGGTTGTGGCGGCTGGAATCCTTGATGTCCTGCTCCTGGAAGCGGTGGGTAATTTTGACTGGTCGCTGATCTTTTCCTTGCGAGGGCGTCCGAGATGTCATGAAACTTGCGGCAATCCTTAAGAAGGTGCGTTGCCTTAGTTTTGCCCGTGTGCTTATCTGTAAATAGATGTAGCGAGAAGTATGCATCGAGGTCCTCTTCGAGGGACTTTTCTTCAGCCTTTGGTTTCCACTCGCGATTCCCATGGGGACCGGAGTCGCGGCTTCATGTGAATTCCGCCGCTACCATCTCTTCTCGATCTTCGTGATCGTAATATTTCCTTCTTTTTCTTCGGCCATGGCGATCTTCGTCGTGTGCAGGTGATGAGGCTCTCTCATTGCGCACCGCATCTTCTCCGTTGGCCCATTTTTCGGCTATGTTCATCAGCTCTCCAATAGTTTTGGGTGCGGCTCTGCCTAGTTCTTCTCTGAAAGTCGTTCTTCGGGCGCCTTTTGCGAAGGCTTCAATCGCTACTTCTTCTGAGATAGTTCCCGCAGTATTCCTGAGCGTAGTCCATCGCTGGATGTATTCGCGGGTGGATTCGCCACTTTTCTGCTTGCATGCTCGCAGTTCTTCAATGGTGGCTGGCCTCTTGTAAGTCGACTGGAAATTTTTGCAAAAATCGCGGTGCAAGTCGTCCCACGATAGGTAGAAAGATTTTGGTCTTTTTTCCAGCCAACTGCGGGCCGCGCCGGTGAGATGCAAATTGAGGTATTGCATAGCCGTGTTTTTGTTCCCACGTTGGCACTTTACTGCCGTGAGGTAATCGCTTAGCCACTGAGAGGGCTCGAGTGAGCCGTCGTACTTCGTCACTTCCGTGCTGAGCTTGAATATTTTGGGTAGAGGTGCCTCGCGGATACTGCGGGCAAAGCAGAGTGCGCCGCAGGTTTCGTCATCCGAGGAGCCGGACGAAGAGCGTTCGCGATACCGCGAGGCCCTTGCCTTATCCACCATTTTTTGAGCGAGATCTAATCGCGCGTCGTATTCTGGCCGATCGCGGTCGGCGTCCTTCCTTGGTTCTTTGCTTCGTTTCGCGAGCGGCTACTGTGGTGTCGCGCGAGCTTTTGTCTCTCGGGCTGTCTTCACTGTTGCTTCGACTGTCGCCGCAGCGTCTAGCTTCTTTTCCTCGACCGCGGCGCGGTGACTTGTCCTTCCTTGGTGAAGAGCTTCTATGCCTGCGGGGCGTTTCTCTTTCTTTTTCCTGTTGCTCCTTTTCCAGCTGCTCCGCGGCTTTCTTGCGATTGTAAGAGGCGAGCCTTGCGGCTGCCAGCCCTAGTCCCTTGCGCACCTGTTTATACTGCTCCGCCCGAGGGTCGCTTTCTGTCGGTTGATGCATCTACATGTAAGTTGCTGCGGCTAGAACTGCGGCAGCGGGAGTTTACGGGTAGACGTAGTCGTCGTCGTCGACTCGCATGAGAGAAGGAGTGACCGACCGGCTGGTTCCGGCTAGGGACTCGACGTTCCTGGATGTAGATGCGTGCCCCTTCCTCGCGGGTCGGGTTACGACCGAGGGTGTTAGGGACAGCCCAGCTCGTCTTTGACTTGACTCATCCGCCGCTCTTCTCCGGCGGGCCAGATCTATCCGAGCGTCTTTGATGGTTGAGGCTGCCCTCACTAGGTGATAGTGGTAGGCAACCATGTCTTCGTGTGAAGCTCCGGCTGCGGGTGGTTTGCTCGTTCGCATAGCTTCCTTGGCTCGGTCCCAAGATTCCCGCGAGACGCCGATTATGTTGCGCTCTGTCGCGCTATGCTCCGTTTTCGGGGCTTGTTCCGATCCTGCCATGCAGACTTGAGCCAGTCGAGGCTCGTGTGTACTAGGCGTAGATCGGAAAGCCCTTTGTACTTTTGAAGGTTCCTCTGTCGAGAGGGTATGGTAGTCGGAGGCGTTGAAGCGGACGGACTCGCCGCTTTTCTCCAGATGACGGCGTGAGTCGACAGCTTCAGATTCAGATTCTGATTCGTCCGAGAAGTGGAGGATTCCGTCCCTGTTGGTCACGAATTTGAAGCTCCCGAACGTCAGGGTGACGCTCCTCTCCAGATCCTCGAATACCGGGCGTGATTCCGGCGAGTGAGGTGTGACCACGACAGATCCGATCCGTATAGGATTGTTCGGAGCCATAGTCGAAGGTTTCCAACGGGAGTTGGTGGTCGATGAAGCCGAAGATGCCGGTGATCCAGCGCCCGCCGTTCCCACAGACGGCACCAATTGTCGAATCTCTGACTCTACAAATCCCTTCGGTGAACCTATCGGGTTTCGATTAGGAGAACCCATGAGCGCTGGTGGAATCGTCGGCTAGACAAGGGGCGAGATTTACCCAGGTTCGGGGCCCTCGTAGAGGTAAAACCCTTACTCCTGCCTCTTGTCGATCTGTATTGATGAATAGATCGGTTACAATGGTGGTACTCGAATCGAGAGTAGGATCTCGAGTTCAAGGTTTCGATGGTGCGATGTTGCTTGGTTCTCTTCCAGTGGCTCTCCCGGCCTTATATGAGCGGCCAGGTCTCAAACCCTACCTGGAGAGGACTCGAATTCTAACCTTGGGTCGGTTACATATTCCTAACTTAGCCTGGAAGACAGTGCGGGTGGGCTTCACGTGGGCCTTCTAGAATACTCCAAGGGCCCCTCTTCTTGGGCCTTAACCATGGGCCTGAGATGGGGTGTCCTTACCCGTAGGGTCCAGAATCCATGTCTTCATCACAAGCAGACTTTGATCCAAAAATCATTCACTTTGTTTTTTATATGTTTTCTCAATATTTCTAGATTGTTTTCCACTTGGTGTTCTTGTTACTGTTCATCAAAAATCATGTGGCAATGTTGTATTCAACTTATTAATAATATTTTGTTTGATTAGAATCAAGAAAACATTTTTGGCAAAAGATCAATCCAATGTTTTTCTTAGGATTTTCTATAAGAACTCATTTCTGAAAAATAAGCCAATTAGGTGTTTTCACCCTTGTTATCTATATGATCAAGAGTCACATTTTGTGTTTTCTTGGCATGGATGTGATCTCTAATATATGGACTACAAAATGGTTAACTTGGTTTGAAATTTTGAATTGCAGAAACAATCAATTGCTTGATGTTTTCGTGTTAAGAAAATAAGACAGAATTAGTGTTTTCTAGAAAACAGAGAAAAACACAAACTAGTTGTTTCTCCACCTTGTTTTCATTGATCATTTGAACTTAAAATTTGTTTTCTTTTGCTGTTAATAAAAGTACTAAAGTTTCTTCACACCACCACACTTAGAAAACAAAATTTGAACATGATATAGTTCATGAAAACAACTGCAACATATGGCTAATCCATTCCATTCCCTCAACACTTAGGAAATTTCTAAGTCATAACTGAAACTGAATTTCTGCAGAAACAGTGAAATGACACCAAATTCAAATGCATGTAACTTTTATTTGGATGATCCATTTGCTGCACGGTTTGGACCTTCTAGAAGCCTAGTCAGCACTCTATGTTTCTATCCCTTAGCCACCAAGTCAAATTGACCACAAAGGGAGAGAGAGAGCATGGGATTCGGAGGTGAAACGGGAGGGAGCGGCATGGGCACTCTGACAGAACTCGCCATTGTCGCGTGCCATAGTGCGCAGCCGCGGTTTTTCTTCCGTTTCCTCCCCGTCTTGGCCATTGACCGCCCCTAGTCGTACCCCTGGACGCTCCCAAGGGGCAAGAGCCATGGCATGGCCCGAGGCCACCCGAGCGTGCACACGGCCGCCCCACCCCTATATAGCCACAACAAAGGCCACGGCCTTGCGACCACTCCCGCACATCACCTCACACTCACACCAAACCCACCCACAAGCACGATCAACCCCCAGCTAGTATAGATCGCAGGAGGAACGCCGCGGCCACCGCGGACAGTCGAGTGGCAAAAGTGCATTTTGCATCTTTGATCTCTCTTAGGTTTTGGAGTTGATAACAACACCACTAAGCTTCTAACAGTTCGTCAAGTATTTCAGGTTAGATCAACTAGACGCCAAAAAGGTGAAGAGAATTCCAAGACAAAGCCACCAAGATTAATCTGGTCCAGCGGTAGTACCGGGTGTGGCAGCGGTAGTACCGCGCCCAGTACCGCCAGAAGTACCGCCAAGAGAAAAATGCGTACTGCCTCTAGTGGTAGTGGCTCGGCAGTACCGTTGTACTCCTTTTAATCTTGAGCAAAACCTTTCTCAGCGGTAGTACCGCTCCCTACAGGAAGCGGTAGTATCGCCCCCAGTATCGGCCCTTGTACCGCTAGCTAAGTATTTGCTCTCTGTATCGCACGGTACTAGAGCGGTAGTGACCTAGTACTACCGCCAGCCACTTTGAATTAATTCGAAGTTAGTGGCCAGTGGTACTACCGGTGTGCACTCGCGGTAGTACCGTTGCTGGAATACCACGGTACTTCAGCAGCAGTACCGCCTGCACCCTGCGACTCGGACTCTCTAGTACCGCGTGGATACCCAGGTAGCGGTAGTACCGCTGGGTCCAGCGGTAGTACCGCCAGGCACGAAAAGGGTCAAAGCGGCTAGTTTGGGGAGGGGGCTATAAATACCCCATCCACTTCTTCCCTAAGAGGTAGCTCACTCCAGCATTAAAGTCAAGCATTTACTGAGCCTCTAAAAGCTAGATCTCTCGCAATCCCTCCACCCAAAGTTGTTAATACTTGGAGGATTGAAGGAGAAGACCCGGATCTACATCTTCACCGACTCTTTCTTCATTTCCCCGTCTCTAGCTAGAGGGATCTAGCCTAGGGTTTCCTCTTGTGGAGAACCTATGCATCTTGTTACTTGTTGGTGATTCAAGAAGAGTTGGGAGCCCCCAATTTGGTTGTGGGTGTGTGCCCCGAGTTGTTTGTAAAGGACTCGATGCCCGCCTCAAAGGGGTTCAATAGTGGAAGGTGAACTAGGACTTTGTGGCGGAGTTCATCGGAGAATAGGGTGAGGCCTTTGTGGCGTTGAGTAGGCCTTCGTGGCGAGCTCACACCCCTCCAACAAGACGTACTCCCCTAACAAGGAGGAACTCGGGATTACATCGTGTCACCGTGTGCTTCACTTTGGTTACCTCGTTTCCTCTATCCCTTTACTTGTACTTGCATTGTGATTATTATTATCCTTATCATATAGGTAAATTCACCGTAGTCACATTATCTAGAGAATTTATCTTTGTGTCAAGCCTTAATTACAAGAAAAATTAAAATTGGTCGTAGCACATATTGTAACACCCGGGGTTTTTTTCCCCAAATTAGTTTTGCTTGTTTTGTTTTGCATCATCATGCATCATGGCATCATGCATCCTTCACATATTGATTTTTAATACCCAAAATTATTTACTAAACTCTATATGGCTTTTTACCAAACTTGTTTCGAATGGTTTATCCTCCCAATTTCTCTCTTTTGATGTTTCACATCAACCAACAATTTTCTCCTAAAAAACTATCTTAACTTATTCAGAAATTGTTTTGTGAAAAGGCTTTGGAAAATAAACAAATAAAAAAAATGTTTTGAGGAGGCAGCTGCCCAAGAAACCAGCCCACCTCTTGGTTTTAGCCCAGCCCACCTCCTCTCCCTTTCTTCGGAGGCAGGCGTCACACCCCACCACCGCACCTGCCCCCCTCCTTCTTTTCTCTGAAGAAACTGAGGCTGGAGGGCGACTGCATCGACCACGCCATCATCGTCTTCCTCCTCTGTTCGACAGCACCCGCCATCAGCGCCATCCGCACACGCGCGTCGCCCCCAAGCCTCCCTCGGTGAGCACCCCTCTGGACCTTCTCCCTTCCTCCCCCCTGCTCTGTTTTGCTTGCCATCGAGCAGCACGGTCGCGCCGCCCCGCGGTGGTGATCGCCGGCTTGTTTCCGTCCTTCGCAGGCGACCAGTAGCGTGCATCGGTCGTTCTTCAGTTTCGTCTGAAGAACCTCGCGGTTTTACCACCTTATGTTACTCCGGATCTGTATTCCTTCACAAACCAGACAATAGCACAGTGGCTGCGCACCGATCCGCACTCCCTGGAGCCCCGAGTTTGAATCCCACCCGTGGCAAAGCCACCCCTTTTCTTCTCCATTTTCTTATATTCTCGAAAATCCAGAAAACAGAACTGAGTCTTTATTTGTAAAATCAATAACAAATTGAAAAATGCTCCAATTTCAATGATTCAAATTTCTATAGATTCAGCATTTTGTGCTCTTTCTGTTAGTAACAAAGTTGCAACATGTTTCTGTAATAAATTTTGCACTAAATAATTAAATACAGAAATGGCTATTAAAATTTGAAACTTTGGAAATTCATAACTTGAGTTCTGTTCACCCAAATTGAGAAAACTTGGGCTCTAAAATTTTGTCTTAACAAGATCTACACAGTGGTATTTTATTTGGTCACAATTGAATTAAATTTGAACATGTTTCCTTCTGTTTATTAAAAGGGGCAGAATAAAAATGCTTATGGAAAAATGCATAATAAATTCAATAATGATCCAAAAATTATGTTTAATAGCTTAAAATGTTCATTGAAACATTTTATACATGTTTTCAACCTTTTCAATGCAATTTGTGCCCCATTCCATTTAAATTTGGTTAGCTCACCCACTAATTGTTATCCATGCTAAACAACATTTAATATTGATGGTTAGATAAATAACTTGAACATTCTAAATTAATTGTTGGGACTCCGGTTCCACTTAAATTGGTTAAGTTGCATTCTCGCATGTCATGCATCCATATCTTGATCATGCTGGATCTTTTGCCGTAGAAGTAATTGTTGCATCCGGTGTTTGTTCTAGTTCGTTGCTTCTTCGCGGATAGGACGTTGAGATGATGTGAGCAACGACAAGTTCTGCGGATGTACCTCTACTTGCTGGATCTCAGGCAAGTATACTCACTTGCTACCTATGGCTGCCATTCATCACTTGTTACCGATTCTTTCCGTTGCCCTTATGCTAGCCTTATGATCCGATGCTTGTGTCTCGATCCTATCATATGTTTACCTTGCAGCCATGATATAGTCTTCCTTCCACTTCCTATCAACTGTTGCTTGTTTACCTTGTTGGCCCTCGTGTCGTAGTTGCATGCTTAGTTGTTGTTTGCGCTCGAGTCTTGTTGTCCTTTTTCATATCACCTGTTTAGTTTGATAGTTGGGTTTCAATTTAATCAACAACATGTTAATGTCTGGGGTAATAATAACTTGATGATAAGGCACCGGCAGGAGGCCCGGCGTGGTTTTGGAGCCTGCTAGTGTCGAACTTAGGAAAAGGGTCTTGACCATTGATCCATGATGAGCGCGCTAACCGCATCCGGGAGGTAGTATGGGACCCTCCTCGACTTAGACCTGATTTGCAGCTTGTCCGAAGAGCCACACTTAGTTCGGGTGTTCCATTTGCTCATTTGCATAATGGGAGGCGCCCCCATGGTTACTGGTGATGATGACGATGATGCATATAGGGCGAGGCCTGTATTGCCGGGGTGTTGCGTCCTGCGGGAGTTTTGCACACTTGCGCTGAGTATTCGGCTGCGTGGCTGGGACCTTATAGCTCCGTGGCTCCTAGGATGGATTGTAGAGACGGTTTGGGGTCGTGTCGAGCCAACCTGAGTTTTAGTTGGTGGCTTGAGTGTGTACGGGTACCATAGCGCACCCTGCAGGGATAAATCTTCTCGAGAAGCCGTGTTGTCCGCGGTTATGTGACGACTTGGTGAAAGTGCTGGCTAACAAGTACTCAGACAACTTACACCTAATAATAATAACTTGACTAGTAATATAGATTACCTCCACCATAAAAATGAATGTCACCTTAATCAACAGTGTGAGTTTCCTTGGGTTGCTTCCTTAGTAGGGGTTAACACTGGATGGGTATTGTTTGGTGAGTAGTTATAGTTGGTTCTGATACGCTCTCTTATCCCTTTCTATTAGCCGGAAGTTGTAGCGCGTCTCTTTAGTTGTTAGTGCTGCCCGCTGCCGCTTCTTTACAATAATCCCTTCCTTCTGTTCTACCCAAAGTATTTGTATCTTGTGATGATTGGTTACGCTGGTATCTTGTGAGTATGGTTTATCCACTTGCCAGTACTTAACAGTACTGACCCACGAATCCATTTCGTGGCTGCATATTCCACATTGCAGTCAACAGGTTTGAAGTCTGACGACGTTAGCTTGGGAATCCCTCCGGCTTGGCCTGGGCAGGGATTGGACGCCATTGGTTATCTTCAGGACTCTTAGTCCAATTTGTATCTTGTCCGTAGTCGGACACTATGTTGTTTCTTCCGCTGTTATTTGGATCTTTGTATTGTATCAGTTGAATCCTTGACTCGTTTGAGTCGTCTTGTATATATCTCTTCTGTTGTTGTTGCGGAATATTCGTGAACTCTTGTAATGATTACCGAAAGTTGACAACTCGGAATCGGTTATTAGGCGGATTTTGGCGGAAATGCTGAAATCGGCATAGTGCCCGATCCCGGGGCGTCACAAATGGTATCAGAGCATGGTTCCGATTCGCAATGTTGTTTCGATACGAATGGTTATCGAAGCAACGGGTCCGCAAAGCCTGTAGGATAACCTCGCTAACGGTCGTGTTTCTAGAGTGTCAAAAACTATTTGTGCAAAATCTGTTTTGGAAACCTCTCAATAGGATTCTTGTTTTCTCCTTATCTCTATTCTATTTATCCTCTCATCTTATTTGTTTTGGAGTCTCTCGTCCTCTCAATCTTTCAAAGTTTTAGGATCCTACGTGGGTGGACGTTTTCTGAGCCTTTAACCTAATAGGTTCGATCATCGGAAGATTCCTGGTGGAAGAACATCGTCATCAACCCGAGCAAGATTCCCTTGTTAGTGGTGTCGAGAAGATCAATAAGGTGACCGAAGATTCGATAGCTCCCACCTCTTCTCTCTTACCGGTTTCGAGCGGATTGCGAGGGCGCAATCCCTTGTTAGTGGTGTCGGCTGTAACACCCGGGGTTTATTTCCCCAAATTAGTTTTGCTTGTTTTGTTTTGCATCATCATGCATCATGGCATCATGCATCCTTCACATATTAATTTTTAATACCCAAAATTATTTACTAAACTCTATATGGCTTTTTACCAAACTTGTTTCGAATGGTTTATCCTCCCAATTTCTCTCTTTTGATGTTTCACATCAACCAACAATTTTCTCCTAAAAAACTATCTTAACTTATTCAGAAATTGTTTTGTGAAAAGGCTTTGGAAAATAAACAAATAAAAAAAATGTTTTGAGGAGGCAGCTGCCCAAGAAACCAGCCCACCTCTTGGTTTTAGCCCAGCCCACCTCCTCTCCCTTTCTTCGGAGGCAGGCGTCACACCCCACCACCGCACCTGCCCCCCTCCTTCTTTTCTCTGAAGAAACTGAGGCTGGAGGGCGACTGCATCGACCACGCCATCATCGTCTTCCTCCTCTGTTCGACAGCACCCGCCATCAGCGCCATCCGCACACGCGCGTCGCCCCCAAGCCTCCCTCGGTGAGCACCCCTCTGGACCTTCTCCCTTCCTCCCCCCTGCTCTGTTTTGCTTGCCATCGAGCAGCACGGTCGCGCCGCCCCGCGGTGGTGATCGCCGGCTTGTTTCCGTCCTTCGCAGGCGACCAGTAGCGTGCATCGGTCGTTCTTCAGTTTCGTCTGAAGAACCTCGCGGTTTTACCACCTTATGTTACTCCGGATCTGTATTCCTTCACAAACCAGACAATAGCACAGTGGCTGCGCACCGATCCGCACTCCCTGGAGCCCCGAGTTTGAATCCCACCCGTGGCAAAGCCACCCCTTTTCTTCTCCATTTTCTTATATTCTCGAAAATCCAGAAAACAGAACTGAGTCTTTATTTGTAAAATCAATAACAAATTGAAAAATGCTCCAATTTCAATGATTCAAATTTCTATAGATTCAGCATTTTGTGCTCTTTCTGTTAGTAACAAAGTTGCAACATGTTTCTGTAATAAATTTTGCACTAAATAATTAAATACAGAAATGGCTATTAAAATTTGAAACTTTGGAAATTCATAACTTGAGTTCTGTTCACCCAAATTGAGAAAACTTGGGCTCTAAAATTTTGTCTTAACAAGATCTACACAGTGGTATTTTATTTGGTCACAATTGAATTAAATTTGAACATGTTTCCTTCTGTTTATTAAAAGGGGCAGAATAAAAATGCTTATGGAAAAATGCATAATAAATTCAATAATGATCCAAAAATTATGTTTAATAGCTTAAAATGTTCATTGAAACATTTTATACATGTTTTCAACCTTTTCAATGCAATTTGTGCCCCATTCCATTTAAATTTGGTTAGCTCACCCACTAATTGTTATCCATGCTAAACAACATTTAATATTGATGGTTAGATAAATAACTTGAACATTCTAAATTAATTGTTGGGACTCCGGTTCCACTTAAATTGGTTAAGTTGCATTCTCGCATGTCATGCATCCATATCTTGATCATGCTGGATCTTTTGCCGTAGAAGTAATTGTTGCATCCGGTGTTTGTTCTAGTTCGTTGCTTCTTCGCGGATAGGACGTTGAGATGATGTGAGCAACGACAAGTTCTGCGGATGTACCTCTACTTGCTGGATCTCAGGCAAGTATACTCACTTGCTACCTATGGCTGCCATTCATCACTTGTTACCGATTCTTTCCGTTGCCCTTATGCTAGCCTTATGATCCGATGCTTGTGTCTCGATCCTATCATATGTTTACCTTGCAGCCATGATATAGTCTTCCTTCCACTTCCTATCAACTGTTGCTTGTTTACCTTGTTGGCCCTCGTGTCGTAGTTGCATGCTTAGTGTTGTTTGCGCTCGAGTCTTGTTGTCCTTTTTCATATCACCTGTTTAGTTTGATAGTTGGGTTTCAATTTAATCAACAACATGTTAATGTCTGGGGTAATAATAACTTGATGATAAGGCACCGGCAGGAGGCCCGGCGTGGTTTTGGAGCCTGCTAGTGTCGAACTTAGGAAAAGGGTCTTGACCATTGATCCATGATGAGCGCGCTAACCGCATCCGGGAGGTAGTATGGGACCCTCCTCGACTTAGACCTGATTTGCAGCTTGTCCGAAGAGCCACACTTAGTTCGGGTGTTCCATTTGCTCATTTGCATAATGGGAGGCGCCCCCATGGTTACTGGTGATGATGACGATGATGCATATAGGGCGAGGCCTGTATTGCCGGGGTGTTGCGTCCTGCGGGAGTTTTGCACACTTGCGCTGAGTATTCGGCTGCGTGGCTGGGACCTTATAGCTCCGTGGCTCCTAGGAAGGATTGTAGAGACGGTTTGGGGTCGTGTCGAGCCAACCTGAGTTTTAGTTGGTGGCTTGAGTGTGTACGGGTACCGTAGCGCACCCTGCAGGGATAAATCTTCTCGAGAAGCCGTGTTGTCCGCGGTTATGTGACGACTTGGTGAAAGTGCTGGCTAACAAGTACTCAGACAACTTACACCTAATGATAATAACTTGACTAGTAATATAGATTACCTCCACCATAAAAATGAATGTCACCTTAATCAACAGTGTGAGTTTCCTTGGGTTGCTTCCTTAGTAGGGGTTAACACTGGATGGGTATTGTTTGGTGAGTAGTTATAGTTGGTTCTGATACGCTCTCTTATCCCTTTCTATTAGCCGGAAGTTGTAGCACGTCTCTTTAGTTGTTAGTGCTGCCCGCTGCCGCTTCTTTGCAATAATCCCTTCCTTCCGTTCTACCCAAAGTATTTGTATCTTGTGATGATTGGTTACGCTGGTATCTTGTGAGTATGGTTTATCCACTTGCCAGTACTTAACAGTACTGACCCACGAATCCATTTCGTGGCTGCATATTCCACATTGCAGTCAACAGGTTTGAAGTCTGACGACGTTAGCTTGGGAATCCCTCCGGCTTGGCCTGGGCAGGGATTGGACGCCATTGGTTATCTTCAGGACTCTTAGTCCAATTTTTATCTTGTCCGTAGTCGGACACTATGTTGTTTCTTCCGCTGTTATTTGGATCTTTGTATTGTATCAGTTGTATCCTTGACTCGTTTGAGTCGTCTTGTATATATCTCTTCTGTTGTTGTTGCGGAATATTCGTGAACTCTTGTAATGATTACCGAAAGTTGACAACTCGGAATCGGTTATTAGGCGGATTTTGGCGGAAATGCTGAAATCGGCATAGTGCCCGATCCCGGGGCGTCACAAATGGTATCAGAGCATGGTTCCGATTCGCAATGTTGTTTCGATACGAATGGTTATCGATGCAACGGGTCCGCAAAGCCTGTAGGATAACCTCGCTAACGGTCGTGTTTCTAGAGTGTCAAAAACTATTTGTGCAAAATCTGTTTTGGAAACCTCTCAATAGGATTCTTGTTTTCTCCTTATCTCTATTCTATTTATCCTCTCATCTTATTTGTTTTGGAGTCTCTCGTCCTCTCAATCTTTCAAAGTTTTAGGATCCTACGTGGGTGGACGTTTTCTGAGCCTTTAACCTAATAGGTTCGATCATCGGAAGATTCCTGGTGGAAGAACATCGTCATCAACCCGAGCAAGATTCCCTTGTTAGTGGTGTCGAGAAGATCAATAAGGTGACCGAAGATTCGATAGCTCCCACCTCTTCTCTCTTACCGGTTTCGAGCGGATTGCGAGGGCGCAATCCCTTGTTAGTGGTGTCGGCTGTAACACCCGGGGTTTATTTCCCCAAATTAGTTTTGCTTGTTTTGTTTTGCATCATCATGCATCATGGCATCATGCATCCTTCACATATTAATTTTTAATACCCAAAATTATTTACTAAACTCTATATGGCTTTTTACCAAACTTGTTTCGAATGGTTTATCCTCCCAATTTCTCTCTTTTGATGTTTCACATCAACCAACAATTTTCTCCTAAAAAACTATCTTAACTTATTCAGAAATTGTTTTGTGAAAAGGCTTTGGAAAATAAACAAATAAAAAAAATGTTTTGAGGAGGCAGCTGCCCAAGAAACCAGCCCACCTCTTGGTTTTGGCCCAGCCCACCTCCTCTCCCTTTCTCTTCGTACGGACAGGAGGCAGGCGTCACACCCCACCACCGCACCTGCCCCCCTCCTTCTTTTCTCTGAAGAAACCGAGGCCGGAGGGCGACTGCATCGACCACGCTTGTGTAGATTTGTTTTGTGAACTTGTGTGTTATTTATGGGTGTGCATTGCTTGTTGTATGATGTAGTTTAGTTTCATTGCTTGCTTAGTATGGTTCTGATTGAGTGTCATTATTTTTATTTTACGACGATAGAACCCGAAGAAGAGGTAGTTGGTGCCGGAGACTACTACTACCACTCTTGTTGTTATCACGAGCAGGAACCTCAACTCCTCCAAGGCAAGCCATCCTTAAAGCTTGTTGTTATTCCTACTTATCATTATCTATCATGCAATATCTACTTCTGAAGTTTTCCAAAACACTTGATTATCAAAACTATTTTTATCGAGTGACTATCATTATTACCATTATTATTATATAGTTATATTATCACTTTGCCATTAGTCAACTTGGTGTTACCAAGCCTTTAGCCACAATAAGGTATATAAATACCGCCTAAGATAATAATCTTGAGTCCCTAAGCGGACACTTTTAAAATGTGCTTTTGCAAACGAAGTGGTGCTATGAAAAGTCCACGGTGAAAAGGCGGGACCTTGCTCATCGGGGGAGCTAAAGACTTGGTTTTCAAATGGTTTACAAAAGGCACATAACCTAGTCTTCGCTGGACAACCAAGAAGTAATGCCACTCTACCCCAATATGGGTACGGGGCCTATCTAGATGCTTGATCTTGTTAATGTGTGGTCTATCCCAAAAAGCTATAGAGAGGATGATACTCTGAACCGAAGTGTCGCCAGGAGGGAGAGACGGGACATACACAGTGTGGGATTAATTTTCCCTCCGGATGCGACAATTGGGTCCCCTGTTTGGCGATGTGTGACATGGTGCCAGGGGGAATAAACCTAATTGAAGGGATGGCCATATACTAACTTGTGTCAGAGTGGACAGTTAGGATCATTCTTCTGATGCTTGCGTATCGCTGTGTCGATCCATGGGTGATTCATGACAGACGTTTGGATCTAGTGGAATGTGTACACCTCTGCAGAGTAAAACTATTCAGAATAGCCGATCCCTCGAATATGGGCAGTTGAAAGGCCATGTAGCTAGCATTGTGTCAAGTTTTCAAAAAGTGTCTTTGAACAAGGACTTGTACCTTAAAGGTACCGATGAAGGATTCTGAAAATGTTGTTCCAAGAAGTTTTGCAAAGAGAACATCTTTTTATAAAACAAGTTTTATAAAACCTCTTGTACATGCAATATCTAAGAGAGAAAGAAAACTTATATTATTTTCTTTTGAAGTATCTTCTTCAACGAAGATTCAGATAAAAGGATGCAACTATGATGTCATCTTAGATGTACACCATAGATAGTGAGCCCTATTTATAGCCTACCTATCCACCATATAAGCATGTTGCATTTTGTAAGTGTATGAAGGATGACTTGCTGAGTACATTCAGGAGTACTCATATTGGTTTCACTCCTGGCTATTTACTTGGCTAGACTTTGAGGAGATACCGCCGGAGGAGAAGTACGAGGAAGAGTACTATTCCGACGATTATGCGAACTAGGCCCGGCTCCCGATCAGCAGCCTATTGGTGAAGACATGACATGGGCTACCTACGTGTGTTTACTTTCCGCTGTGTGTGAGTTGTGAGACTTTGCCTGTCCTGCGTGACAGTAAATAAAGACTTGGTCATGTGACCATTGGCTTGTAAGACTATTGTTATTCGTGTAATGGATAATGTATCTGTGTACCACTTCGTATGTTGTTCACGACTGAATTTCTTGGGATCATGAATGTATGCATATGAGGGGTTCTGGACCATCCGGTTTGGGGCCTCTACATCCGCCAGTGAGAAATGGGCGAAAAATTGGCGGCCTTCCGGCCAGTCTCGGCTGCCATTACCCTTGGCGCCTTGTTGTGGTTGATAGGGTGTGGGAGACCCAGACGAGGGCGGGCTAGGAGCGGGAGTCAAGTTGAGATCGATGGGTGGCGGCTTCTCCGTTGCTTCCGGTTGGGAAGAAATATCCGGCGACGCCTATCACGAGACGCCTAGCAGAGACGATTTCAGCCCGACCGAGCTTGTGGCCCAGTATACTCCCAGCGGCGTGGCTGAGGAGAGCGACGGCGACCCCACTCCGGGCGCCTTGTGTGTGGACGCAACCGAGCTCATCGAGGGCAAAGACAACGACGGGCTAAGAGACGAGGCGGACACGGTCACGACTTGCTCGCCCTGCATCATGAGAACGCCCATGGCGCCTTGCGTTGCCATGGCGTCCGCGTTTGCTCAAGACTGAAACTTGAAGGCCTCTTCGTGGGACAAGAGAAGGGCGGCGGCCGCTTCTTCCTCCGTCGTTCGCACTCGCTGCCTCACCTGCCGGCTCAGCCGCTTCTGGGACTCCGGTTTGAACTCCGTTCTATGCTTCGGCGGTCCTTTGGCGGCCCTCTTCATCGTCGGCTAGATTTGGTATGGCCGCGGGCGTCGGCGGGGGCGACGGCGGCAGGGTTTCGAGGTGTGAAGTGGAGTGCGAGGGATGGGAAGAATTTCTATCATCTAACCACTGCCATTTAGGCTAGGGAGGAACAACGCTTCGTCCGTAGTCGAGAGTTAGCCTTCTCCCCCTCCTCGGTCCGTTTGCAGGGACCGTTCGGATGAGTTTTTTTTACCAAATCCCGATCCTCGGACCAAAAAAGGACGAAAATGTCCGATCGGGGCCGTTGGGTTTGCTCTTAGGATGTTGATGCCAGTGTCCGTGATTCCCTCTGCCTTGACGTTCGTCGTTCGATGGCCTGAGTCCTAATCGGGCTAAGGGCGACTCAGCGAGAGGTCGGGTGTACATGCCTATATTACCCGTTCTATACGGAAAGGGATTGGCACGCGGGGTCTTGTACGGCACGGCACCTCGACGGGATATATATATACCATGCATATGCCCACAACGTTGCACCGCAGATCGAAAACAAATCTTGGAATATGTCGTCGTCGTTGTCCCTGGAAGGCGCCGTCCTCGTTGTAGCAACGGCCCTTGCTAGTACGGGCGCGGCCCTCGCAGCGTCGGCGTTCTACGACCTGTACTTCACGCCCGCCTACAAGCCCCCGAGCGCCACCACCTGTACCAGCGTCCTGAACGCCTTGGACGCTGGCAGGGCTGATCCGGTCATCGGCCGCGACGAGGAGATCGACCGGGTCGTCTGCATTCTCTGCCGTCGGACCAAGAACTGCGCCGCGCTCGTCGGCGCCGCGGGGGTCGGCAAGACGGCCATCGTCGAGGGCCTTGCGCAGCGCATCGCCGCCGGGAACGTCCCCGACGCGCTGGCCGGGGCGCGCGTCATGGAGGTCGACATGGGCGCGATGGTAGCCGGCACACACTGGCGCGGCATGTTCGAGCAGCGCTTGAAGGACGCCATCAAGCAGGCGGAGGATTCGGACGGCAAGGTGGTCCTGTTTATCGACGAAATGCACATGATCGTCGGCGCCGGCGATCGACAAGGCTCCGGGGACGCCGCCAACATCCTCAAGCCAGCGCTGGCTCGTGGCCGTATCCGCTGTGTGGGCGCCACAACCTCCCAAGAGTACCACAAGTACATCGCCACAGATGCCGCGCTCGAGCGGCGGTTCCAGAAGGTCGACGTCGAGGAGCCGAGCGTGGAAGCCACAATTGCCATCCTGCAGGGGCTCAAGCAGCGCTACCAGGAGCACCATGGCTTACAAATCCAGGACAATGCTCTCGTCGCCGCTGCGCAGCTAGCTGCCCGCTATATTACCGGTTCGTACCTAGCTAGATTCTTCAAAGGATAATTCGATTTTTTTTCCAGGAACAGAAAGTTACAGATGATTTACGGATTTCATCGCGGTGTGTGTGACAGGTCGCCAGTTTCCTGATAAGGCGATTGATTTGATTGATGAGGCATGCTCCGCGGCGAAGATGTGTTCTAAAAAAGAAGCGAAAAATGAACAAATTTGCTCTACAAATGCACCCAAGGAGGTAACCGTTGGCCCAAGGCATATCGCGCAGGTATGTGCGCGGATAGTTTCGACCATTATCAGTAATATATATGACCTGCTCCCTGCTCGTCATATTCTAAATGTTTTTGATTTGCAGGTCGTGAGTCGATGGACTAGAATTCCGCTCACTACACTTGATCAAGAGGAGAAGGAGAAGTTAGTCCACCTAGCGGAAAAATTGCACGAGAGGGTTGTTGGTCAAAATGAAGCTGTCAACCTGGTTGCACAAGCCGTGCTCCGCTCCAGGGTCGGCTTCGGTCAATCTAGCCGACCGATAAGTTCCTTTCTCTTCCTGGGTTGTCTTGGTGTTGGGAAAACGGAGCTCGCGAAAGCTCTTGCCGAGAAGAAATTTGACAGCGAAAAGACGTTGATTCGCTTTGATATGTCAGAATATGCTGAAAGTGAACATGTGTCGCGTCTCATTGGAGGATCTCGAAGGTTTAACCTTGTATACTTTCTGCACATGATTTATTAATTTGTAGATAGCTCTGTTGACATGTATGATATATCTAACAAATTCATTTGACTTTCAAAAGCTTTGAAGAACATGGACAACTCACTGAGAAAGTCAAGAGGTGTCCATATAGTGTTATCCTTTTTGACCACGTGGATAGGGCACACCAATCAGTATTCAAGATTTTTACTCAACTCCTCGATGATGGTACGTTGACCGATGGCAAAGGACAGGTCGTAGATTTCAAAAACACTATCATCATTATGACCACAAATCTAGGAGCAGAGCACCTGACAACAAGAATGGCCGTAGAAAGCACGGTCAGAGCCGGACGAGATCTTCTTATGCAACAGGTTCGTGAATCTCAAACCACACTTTTGAATGTCTTGGTGAATGTCTGCTGATTGTCGTATATACTTGTTGATGCAGGTTCAGAAATGCTTCAGTTCTGAATTCATCGATAGACTGAGTGACGTTGTGATATTTGAGCCGCTTTCCCATGATGAATTGAAAGAAATAGTGAAAATCCAAATGAGGGGTGTCATTGCCACAGTAGCTAACAAGGGGGTCTCTCTATGTATGACTAATGCCGCCCTCGACGTCGTTTGGTCAGAATCGTACGACCCAGTAAGTGTACCTTCTTGTCGAAATCTGCACATTATTAAGAATTAAGATACAGGTTCTTATGTTTTTTTGATAACTATGTATGGTTGGGGTTATGTAGGTGTATGGCGCACGACCTATAAAGAGATGGGTGCAGAAGAATTTGACAACAACTCTTTCAGACATGCTGGTCAATGGAGAAGCCTGTGAAGGCTCAACGATTTCTATCGATGCTACAGATGATAAGAAGGGGCTGAAGTACCGAGTACTGAAGAAGCAGGAAGTCCCACAAGGCCAGCTATGAGCTTTGCCGTTGTCACTACACCCATAACAACATTTGACAACAGTGTATGTATAGGTTTCTCATGATTTTTTATGGGTATATTTCATACCAAGATGGTAGTATATACAAATATCCCGGTGTTATTGTTCTATCTTTATTAGTACCAAAAGGGCCAGTGTCTTGCAACGGTTACAAATATATGCTTAGAAATCTGGAAAAAATGTAGTACTCTAAAAGCCATTTTCTGACTACTTAAGCACTTTCCTATCTGCAAAACAGGATCTAATAGCTTGGCTTTGGATAGTTTTACTCTGCCGGTGTTCATTCTTTTGTTTGTAATTAAATTGTTTGTTAGCCTGTTCTGAGCCATGCTTCGTATGAAAGAGCAGAACAACCATTTATTTGAGTTTTGTTAACCATTTGAAAAGGTATTATAGACTTTTCATCCTATGGCTCATGTCGGGCCGTTCCGATCTGAGTACGAGCGTCTGTTCGTCAATGTTATCCCGCCGCCGCCTCCTTTGATGGAACGGTAAGAGTAAAATAAATTAGGTTCTAAAGGGAATACTTTGTTGTTCGTTCCGATCATTGGAATCAATCCTTGGTTCTGCTACTCTCTCAACCGAAGGATGCTAACTCCCATGTCCATGGCGTCACGGATGGAAAAGCTATGTGAGTGGATACGTTTGGTTCTTGGAGCTGACCGGCAGGCCGGGCATGGGATTACCTTTTTCCGGACACCATCGCGCCTCCCGTTGCGTCTCGTCCGATCGGTACGTGCTAAGTCGCCATGGTCGTTAGGCGGCATGCTGCTCTGCTGCTAGGCCTGCATGTGTGATTGATTGCCGGTCGCCGGAGCCTCTCTTTCTACAGGAGAACCTAACAGACTGGTAGTCAATTTCCTAAAGAAAAGTAACACAAAACTATCTTTTTGTGATTACAATTTTATCCCCGAGTCAAGGTACTCCAACGTTTTCTGAGGTGGTACTCTTGTGTGTCTGAGCTGGAGTACTGATGCGTGTTCTCCGTTAGATTTAGAGAAATGATATTTATTTGGGGTACTGTAAAATAGGTTTCTCTTCTCCGGAGGTTGCTCATTCCACAGAAATGTAAATAGGTTTCGGCTCCTTTTAACCAGTGTTGCCACTACACTCTCCACGGCACTGCCATCATAACATTTTGTCGCCTCCCACGCCATTACATCATCCTTTGTAAGAGCATGTCTAACAGGCCCCCTAAAGCGCGGGCACCCCGTAAAATTCCGGCGGCATACGGGGTGCGGGCCAAAATGGCCGTCTAGCAGCCCCCGTATGCGGCCCGGCCCGTACGTAAAATTTAGGGGGCCTGCGAAATAGCCCCCGCCGCCCCCTACAAGTAGTGGGTGAGGGTCGGGGTGGGAGTCCAACCCTCCACCCGCAACCCTAGCTCCGCCGCGCGCCGCCCTAGCTCCGGCGAGCAATCCCGCGTTCCCCGCCGCCGCATTTCTCCTTCCTCCGCCCCTAACGCCTCCTCCTCCCGGCGATGAGCTCTCCCCACGGATCGAGCTCCTCCACCGGCCGGTCGAAGCGCCGCCACGAGCCGGAGACGCTCGAGGAGGCGTGGCTCATCCACTGCAAGCATTCATTCGCCGGGAGCCGCCGCGCCGCCTGGAAGTACGCGGCCTTCCCCGAGAACATGCCGCCGTTGCTGGTCGACTTCGCGGAGGGCGGCCGGTACTACTCGGTCGACCCGCCGCCGAGGCCGATGCGCGGCCCCCAATTCGAGAAGTGGCGCGCCGATTGGGAGCTGCTGCAGCAGTGCAAGCGGAGCCGCGGCGGCGCAAGCGGAAGCGGAGGAGGAGACGCGGCGGTGCAAGCGGTGCCGGCGACAGCGGAGGAGGAGGAGGCCGCGTTCTTGGCAACCGTCGAGCTGTCCAAGAAGGACGCCGAGGCAGCGGCGCGCGCGGAAGCGGAGGAGGAGGCGCGGGCCCTCGCCGACGTCGAGGCCTTCAAGGCGATGGAGGCCGCCGGCGTCGTCGTCTTCATAGATTAGGATAGTAGTTAGGCTAGTAGATGGACGAGCTCGAGCTCGAGCAATGTAGCAGCAATGGTGATCAAATGAAATCGAACATTGTTTTCTCCCGGGAAGTTTTAATTCAAATATACAGGCCGGCTATAGGGGGTCTGCTAGATGGACGAGTTCATCTGAGCAAAAAAAATTGCTCGATTTCGTGTGCAGGGCCCTCTACACGCGATTTAGTGGGCGAAAACGTAAGGGGTCTGTTAGACATGCTCTAAGTGTCTCCTGCACCCACCACTACCATGCGACTCTCCCCAGCCAATTCCGCCTTCAATCAATCTTTATTTCCAACCTCAAAAGGACTTGCTTTTTACTCCTAATGCAACTCTCACTATAAAACAAACTCCCATTATCAATGCACATGACCAAGATTTCCTTTGTTGGAAGCTGACCCATGATGGTAAATGCAGCACAAAATCTGCATATCATGCTTGTTTGCAGGTGATGCATGATTAAAGCCAGGAACAACAACCAGAAGTGCCCTCTCAAGACACTATTCAGCTGCTTAAGCAGGTTTGGAAAAGTAAAGATATTATTCCAAGGATCCAGACTTTTGCATGGCGATTCCTTCGGAAAGCACTTCCAACAGGAGACAGAGCGGGACGATATTCGAAACATATTGAAAAGGTTTATTGCCGGTGTGGAATGCAAGAAGATGAGGTACACCTCTTCTTTACTTGTACCTTTATCAAATCGGCTTGGTCTACTGCCCCTTGGCACATAAGAACTGAACTTTTAACTGAAAACTGCAACACCTTAACACACAGAATTCTTGCTCTACTGAACATGAACCATCATTATGCCTCTTTGCCAAATATTTTTAGCTTCATGTGGTGCACTTAGAAATCCAGGAATGACTTTCTTTTTCAGAGAAAAAATGGAGAGCCCTACCAAATCTTCATTAATGCTCAAGCTCTACTAATCTTGAATTTTTGCCTTCCAGCTCTCATGATATGCAGGGAAACATTCAGGAACAAATGCAGGAGCATATGAGCAGGTCAACTACTCCGATGCAAGGCTCTACAATTAAATCTGACAGTTTTCTGCAAGGTGTTGTTGTTTTTACAGATGCATCTCCGAAATGCAAGAGGATCCCAGGATTTGAAGACCAACAAGAAACAGGAATATGAATTCACATTCGAGATAATGCTGTCGGCAAAAGGTGGAACATCATGATCCAGGCTTTGACAGTGCAACAATCATCGGTGTTTTAAGCGGAAGCAAAATCCCTCCTTTTGGCAGCAAGGCTGACGCAGGTCCTCCACGTCGACATGCCAACTTTCCTGATAGACAATCAGGTTTTCGCAAAAACAGCGGCAGGAAGAAGGCTTGACCACCCACTCCTTCACCGGACTGCTAGAGCTTATCTAGCTGACTACTTTCCAAGCTCTTCGCAACAGATTTTCCATATTTCAAGGGAGCTCAATCAGGTGGCTCACAATTGCGTAGCATAGATCAACCTATCTACAGATGCTCCAGGTCAGCTCACTCTCTAGATAAATGCCCTGTAATGTCTATTTTACAGCATGTACACTTCCAGGACTTTGTACTACTAGCTGCCTGGTGTAGTTGAGCTGAATGAAATTTTGGCGCCCCTAGTGCCCATGCTTGCATGCTTGTTCAAAAAAAAATGTACAAACCATCAGGTTTGGTTTTACCCTGTACTGTACACTTCCAGGACTTTGTACTACTAGCTGCCTGGTGCAGTTGAGCTGAATGAAATTTTTTTTTTTGACTGTAAATAGGAGGAGCTCTCCTTTATGCATTAATAGAAGAGGGAATTCTGTACAATGACCGAAGTCAGAACTAAAACCTAAGCCAAAACGAAAAAAACTACTCTCTCTTTGCAAGGGCCCAATCCCTGTGGTCTGCCCTAATCTGAGCCAAAATGCAAGGAACGTCAGCACTCAAACTCTCAAAGGTCCTCCTGTTTCTCTCCTTCCAAATATTCCAAAGTGCAATGACAGCAATAGCGGCTTGATCCTTTTTAATCTTGCACTTCCTGTATCTAGCCATCTTCCTCCACCAACCATTAATCGTGGTGGATCTCAAACTGATTGTCGCAGCGATTGAGTGTGTTTGAGCGAGACCATGCCAGATTTCCTTCGCGTAGGGGCAGGCAAGCATCAAGTGATTAACTGTCTCGAGCTCCTGATCGCAGAGAGTGCAGTTGTCTTGGTGCGGCCAGCCACGAGCAAGCAGCCTGTCAGCAGTCCATAACCTATTTTGAACCAGCAACCAGAGAAAGAACCTCAATTTGCCCTCTACCTTCAACTCCCAAACAGACGCAATGTTGGGTTTTGGGATTCTGCCGAGAAAGCAAGCCTGATAGGCCGAGAACGCCGAATAGTTACCATTGGAGGATTGGTTCCAAACAATTGTATCCTCCTGATCAGTCAGCTGGACCTGCTGCACTGCCTCCCAGAGATCAACCAGAGCACCCAGCTGATCTGGTGTGTTAACTCGTTGCAGACCCACCATCCATCGATCATTGACGAGAGCATCTTTCAGGGAGAGATTTTTCCTTGAAGCAAGTTTGAAAAGGCCCGGGAAAAGTCTGCAAGGAGGGGAGCCCGATAGCCAGCAGTCTTTCCAGAACCCAACTCTCTGACCATTGCCAAGGTGAACGTCCGTGCAAGCCTGGAAGAGTTGACCATCTTTACTATTAACAGGAAGTGGCAACCCATGCCATGGCTTAGGCACGTTCTGCCAGCCAAACCACAGCCACCTCTGACGCAGTGCCATGCTGAAAAGGTTTAAATCTTTGACGCCAAGTCCTCCATATAACTTTGGAGCGCAAACGATCTTCCAGTTGACCAAACACTTGGCTCCAGATGCGGTTTCATCACCACACCAAAGAAAACTCCTACGAACTCTGTCAATCTTCTTGATCAACCATTTTGGAGGGTCAAAGACAGTTAGAAAATACGTCAGAACCGCGGTAAGCACTGCATTAACCAGGATCAGACGACCCTGCCTCGTCATTAGCTTTCCTTTCCATGGTTTTAGCTTGCCAGCAATCTTGTCAAGCAGAGGCTGGCACTCGACCCTTCTAATCTTCCTGAAGCTGAGAGGTAACCCCAGGTACGAGCAGGGGAAGGACCCCAGGCTGCCACCAAAACCCCTAAAGAAATCCTCGTGATCGATCCCTTCACATCGAATGGGGTATGCCGTGCATTTGCTGAGGTTTATGCGAAGGCCAGAAGTGTCCCCAAAAACGCTCAGCAGATTCAGAACAGAGTCCACCTCGGCCTTCACCGGATTCAGAAAGAGGGCCGCATCATCGGCATAGAAGCTGGTGCGCAAATGTTGAGGCAGACGCGGGATGGGCGACAACAGACCCTCAACTGTGGCCTTGTAGAGCAGCCGCTGCAATGGCTCGAGAGCAAGGATGAACAGCATTGGCGCCAGCGGATCACCTTGCCTCAGCCCTCTACGATGTCGAAAGGATATACCTGGCACTCCATTGAGCAAAACTCTAGAGGACGCCGTGGACAGCATAAGAAGTACCACTCTGCGCCACCTCTCTCCAAACCCAAAGGCAGTAAGAACCTCCAGAAGGTATTCCCAATGGACAGAGTCAAAAGCCTTAGAAAAGTCCAATTTCAGGAAGAGCAAAGGGTTTTTTCTTTTGTGTGCATCTCTGATCACTCCTTGGCGCCCCCAGTGCCCATGCTTGCATGCTTGTTCAAAAAAAAAATGTACACACCATCAGGTTTGGTTTTACCCTGTAAGCTTGTTTGCTTAAATGCACTGCAGAGAACTATGGGCCGATCTTGAAGAAATAGAAATTTGGTTGTGATATGCAATTTATACAGGGCGCGCGTACACAGCCAACGAGAAACAAAACTTAAACAAGACTACCATATAGATTTTTGTGCCCTTTCTGATGCAATAGAACTAGAAAATTCTGGGCGAACAAAATTGTGCTACTCAGTAAGCAGCTGTAACAAGTTTGTACGCAATGTATACACGACACAGCATACGCAACCAAAGAGAAACAAAACTACAGGCCTTCGCATGAATTCTTCTCTGATGCAATAAAATCTCGTCATAGAAAACCGCATCAGCCGCCCTCCATTTCCCACCTTCAAATGTAGCCCCTCAGCCAGCCAGCAGTGCAATAGAATATGCTTCGGAGAAGTTGTCCAAAGGGACCTCGGCTTGTTTAGCCACATCAGAATCCTGCACCATGAACAAGACATCAGTTTCCTATACAGGTAACTGTGTTGCACTAACACAAAAATAACCGTAAACCGCGAGGTTTTTTTTATACCTGTGCTTTGTCCCAGTCCTTCAATTTGGTACCAAGCATGTATGTGTCACGTAGAGGTGCCCACCCTGGCTCATCTTCATCTTTGCCAATACCCTAATAAGAAGATCAATTGTGAGAAATTACATGCCTGGAAATCCACGAGTTACCTTTCAGTTATATATGCAACATTCTTTCAGTTATATATGCAACATTGGAGATTTGCAATAATGTTGGCTCAATCGACTACCAATCCAGCTAGTTTACTACATCAACCAGTGAGCTAACAACTTAGTTGGCTCAATCGATGATGATCCCAGTTTCTATGACTATATTAGGATCCTCTCTATACCTAGTGCTTATGGTAGCTAACTAGCTATATTGGTATTCATCCATCAACTATTCAATGCATCTTGCAGCTATTATTGTCTGATATCTCACATTTTCATGGCAAATCCCAATATTTTCTAAATTGCTAACTTGGACAGAGAAGGTAAGGCATAATATGTTCAAACTTACACTGTACTACAGGCTCAGTCATATGCAAAAACAGGGGTGCCCAATTGGCTTTGCTTTAAAAAAATTATGTCAAGTTGTACTACAGCAATTTTTCCATCTACTAGCTTATATGTTCCTGCTATGCATATGACAGTAAACTAATATTTGGACTGAGTCTTGATTGAAGTTTATCGTGAGTGCTTAGCACACTATTTTGCAACACCTTCCACTAAACTGAATCTGAGGACTCAACATTAATATTTACTACCATAAGCCCCATAAACTGAAGGGTGAGTTATTCAGCAAAGAAAGAATTAGGTATAACTACCTTAGAATACTTGGACGACGCCCGGCCCTTTTCTCCTTGGTTAGATGGTACAGCGTGTGTTCCTCTTTTTTTACCAAAGCTGCGAGTATAAACAGGAAGCTGATAAGCCCAGTTGGATAACAGGTACAGATGGATGTGTATATCAAAACCAAATGCAGAAACAGAGCATGATGTGCTCAATTATATGTCAATATGATGGTGGGCTGCATTGAAGACTGTCGCATGTGACATCTCAAACTCTTTCCAGTTCTCCTTAAGTTCCAAGTTTGTGTGCAAAATTAGAACAAATATGTCAATCATCAAAGTTGTCAAATGCAAAACCTCTAAGATGTTAGCAGTTTTATGCATCTCCCAATACATGTTCATTCAGTGGCGATGAAATGCTGTGGTGATTATAGGGTAGGTAGCAGAGTTCATATAATTGTTTTCAAGCTTGATTAAAGGAACAACTATTCTTACAAGACTTAAGAAACAAAAGACCTGCATCACCAATTTACATGTGCTAGCTATAGGGGTTGGGCAAAGGCACAATTCAGACATAGACATCGTTGTTAAGGTTTTAATTATTTACATATACTACTCTCCCAGATTTAACATGGGACTGACTTTTCTACATAATGACTGTGCGTAAGTTTGCTCGATCGAAGCCCGAAATAAATGAACGCTGATTTCTTCAACTTGCTAATTTGCATTGGCCAATGCCCACAGCTTACCATTCATACTTTCTTAAAATGAGCATTTGATTGTATATAACCTGGGCATGAAAATTATTGTTAGCCAGCATATATTCTTCCTATTTTATTTGTACTTCAGCACTATCATGTCAGTTGAGTAAGTTTCGCTTTACTCTCAGATTGGTCTTCGGAAATGTTCTAAATGTTTTGAGGAGGCAAAGATTTGCAGTTAAGAGGGGAGGCCAAAATTCATATTGTTGGCTTCTTAGCGTTTTTACAATCTAACTACTTTATATTGTTTGGTTTGCTTAGCACACTGATTACATTGTTTGCTTTCAGGTTGCATCTTGGATTTGTCATAGAACAGGAATAATTGCTGCATTGATTAAATCTCTTGGGCCTGATGCTTGCTTCCATTTCAGTGAACAATCATGTAATGGTTTCACCTCTCCTATTTAGATCGATGCTTTAGAGTCAAATTTGCAGATTTGAATGCTTCTGGATGAAAAAGAATTGATTCGTCTAATTGCTTATTTCTGCCCTTATTAATTCACTGACTAATGCACACTTCGTCAAAGAATAGATTTGTCCTTAGGGTTAATTATTTGGTTTGTAACCATGGCGTTGTTTTTTCTGTTTTGGTATTGAGTTGCTCCCCGGAACTTCCTTCTAATCTCCTGCTTTCTCCACTCCATGATTACATGGTGACTTTCATATAAACCACCATTTTGGTTTGCTTGGGCAATGCAGGCTAGATTGACTGGAGGCGTTCACTGGTGTGTCATATTGTCATGAGATGGGTGCACGATGATGAACCACTATTGGATTCAGAGTGCAAGCAGAAAACAGAGAAAAAAGCACCACGTGATTTAACTGTAAGTTGTAAGTTGTTCTGCTCACTCAATAATAAGCAGTTGTGCAGGCAGTATGTTACTGTAACATCACACATTCCAATACACAATGAGTCTATATGCTAATTAATATGACACTACCTATATGTTACTCCCCACTATGGAGGTAGTAACATAGTCTAGAAAAATGTGTATGTTACTAGTGTATGTTACTCTCCATTGTGACTAGCCTTACTAATCAGAGCATATAACAGTGGACAGGCTATAAGCCATTGCCATGTCACATATAGCTATCTTATAGTCAACATGTATAATAGTTGGCTATATAAATGAACTACTTTATCAATATATGGCCCACATGACACTCTCACATAGTGCCTAGGAGCACGTGTTGCAGCTGGCTACTAACTAGTAGCCCGCTTTGCTTCTCTCTCCTCATCTCTCTCCTCCACATAAGCAAAAGTATATTATTTAAATCCTTATAGCCTGCTTATGTCACCTTATTGTACTTGCTCTTAGTAATCAAAGCTTATAACGGTGCACAAATCAAGGCATCAATATGGACAAATCCGCAACACACACTACTGATTTAGTGATTTACCTTGATGGTCTCCGGTTGATGCACCTGGTCGGCGGTAGCAGAGGATATCTGGTCGCCACTCTCCAGCCTTCACGGGGACGGACAGCGGGCGGTGGTCGGCTTGCAGGGGTAGGGGGCCGGCGGAGGAGCGGCTCGCACGTCAGTCGTCACCGTCGCGGGCTCGCGGACAGTTTCTTGCCCGGCTCCCTGGCCGTCGCGGTCGGAGGACTGGAGGAGGAGGGGAGGTCGCGAGGAGGTGAGGGAAGGAGGCGAGATGCGCTGGCCGCTGGCCCGCTGCCTCCCACCGCCGGTGGTGGTCGTGGAGACGATGGCCGCCGCCGTCTGATGGCACCCGCCTGTTTGACTGACAGGTAGGGTCCCAGGTATCCGCTCGACGGGGCCATTTTGCCCCCTGTCCCCGCCCGCTAGCTTATCGGGTACCCGCCCTGTCATACTCGATCATGGGGGGCAATTTGGACTGTCAGGAGACTCAGTTCACTCGCTGCGCTGGCGGTGACAATGAACTCGATCATGACTGGTGGCAGTGCATGCATTCGGGCGTTGCGACGCTTGCATTGCACACCGACACCGGCAAGAAGAAGGCCCTGCCCTGCGTCTGCACTGCATCCCGTGATGAGTACGAACGATATGAACCTTTTGTGATAGGCGTTCCTATGCATCGCGATAATAATTAACGGTTAATTATTAACCTTTTAGAAAAGCATGTGAGGCCATGTGTGCTTGTGGGCCGAAGCCCGCTCTGCGCGCCACTTTCTGGCTCGTGCCATGTCTCGTCACCCTCGACCACTGGCTCACTCATCACTTGATCAGCAGCCGAGCGAGCGAGACCCTACTATGGGTAGCGGCAAAGAGACGGCGACTAGTGACTGCGACGCTCTGCGTAGACCGTACATGTGCCAACGTGTGACGAGGGCAATCTAGCATCTTTCTGAACCATGTTATAAAACGATACTTCCTCCATCTCGCTTACATTTTAGAACGGAGCAAGTGGTAAGAAATAAACGATGAACAAAGAGATCAACATAGGGACACGAGATTTTAACGCGGAAAACTCTTCAAATGAAAAAGAGCATAAAAAACACGAAACACCCGCCAACAGAATTTCACTATATCACGTGCGGTTACAAACGTCGGGATTTACAACTTGCGATTTATGTCAACCGACGGCTTACATGAGATATATAAATGGGTAAAACCCTAGAGAAGGTAGAATTTGGATCTAACTCGGTAGCAACTCCTACCGTACCACGGGGGACTCGTTGTGAATTTGGATCACAAAAACCCAATATAATATATCTTTAGGCCGCAACAAGCTTCTGATTTATAAACGATTCTACTTCTGCCAAATTGAAAACGAAATTCGCGAAGACGACTAATACTAGGTGGCGAAGAAAATCACCTCAAACAAAAAAGGCCTGACCCGAGCCCGCGTCACTCATCGAGGTGACACGGGGGAACCCTAACCTCCCCCTCCCTCCGTCGGCCCCATCCATCCTTCTTCCTCGGCTCCACCAAGGTCCACTTCCGGGCAAAGCTCGGGCAGTGACGGTGGTGGCAGGGCCACTCCCAATGGTGTTCTCCTCTTTCCCTGGCGGTGGCGCGATGTCTTTGGCAGCAATGTGGGTGGCGCGGTGTTGAGAGTCCTGATGGCAGCTCGGTACGACGGCGGTGGTGGAGAGGTGTGCTCCGACCGGTGATGATGTCCCGCATCTGGGCCTGGGTGGGCTGTGGGACCCGATTCGTGAAAGCTGATGGGTGTGGCAATGTCGGGTTTCACCGTCAACCAGGCAGTGTGGTGGCATAGACGGCGACGAACTAGATGACCGCGGCCGTGGTTCCCGTCGTCCCGACGGCTCCTATTGGTGTGAGAACAACAAAGAGCTTGGGCTGCGGGGGGATAGGGGGCTCGGCGAGGTTTCCCATGGTGTTGCGGCTGGCGCTTTCGGTCCTATGGGATGAGAAGCAGGCCATGAGGTGAGGACCGCATGTAGATTAGTCATCTCAACAAGTCCCTCAGATGATCCGGTAGGGTTTCGACTAAGAGAACGTAGAGGCGCTGGTGACAATCATCGGCTAACAGGGGCCACGATTTACCCAGGTTCGGGGCCCTCGTAGAGGTAAAACCCTTACTCCTGCTCTTTCGATTTGTATTATCAATAGATCGGTTACAAGGGGGTGCTCAAGTCGAGAATATATCGTCGAGCTTAAGGCTGTGGTGGTGAAAAGTAGATTGGATCCGCACCTCGGTGGTTCTCCTAGCCTTTTATAGGTGGCTAGGTCTCAAACCGTGTCTGGGGGGTTACAAAACCTAGTTTTAGGTTGTATAAGTTTCCTTCTTGACCCGCAAGTCCTACGGGTGGGCTTTCGTTGGGCCTTCTAGTAACGCATGATGGCACCTCTCTTTGGGCCTAGGTCTTTGGCCTTGGACCGGGTAGCATCACTCGATAGGTCTAGGAATCATCTCCACGTCAGTAGCCCCGAGTGTTTTTCTGACTCAGAATAGTCGGGTAAGCACTCAAAGTTCGTTTTTGATTTCTTCGACTGGTCATTCGATCATCTAGTTTTTAGGGTGCGTACCCTGTGCGCTATGCGCTTCTGTACTCGAGCATAGAGTGATAAATGTGCCCTTTGTTTGGCTGTTTTTGCGGAAGGATGCGGTTCAGTCGCTTGGCTCCCCCGAAAGATGAGGGTCAATTAATTGCATCTAGGGCAAAAACGGTTCTGGCCTACACGAATCCGAGACCTCTGACTCGAATCCTGTGAGGTGATCGTTGCGACTGGGTCGTGGAGGCCTTATCGAGTCGAACTTAACCTAAAAGGGTACCCGGCGCGTCCGCTAGGATTTATCTTTGTGTTGTTGACATGGAAAGTTTACTGGAGGACGCAGCTTGAGTGCGATTCCATGCCCACGGGAGAGATCCTTGGGTCTTACCTTCGCACTCTAAATAATACGGCATCCGGATGTGCCTAGTCGTCCGAACGATCCAGGGCAAGGAATATGTGTAAGTACATCGTAAGGTAGAGTTGCGGGAGCCGCATACTCGTGATTTTACCTTGGTTGCACTATAAGTGCCGCTTTCTGCATATCTTCGAGTGAGGTCAAATTTCTTTCCTCAGTTGTGCAAAAGAGATTTCGCGTTTACTTTATACGAAAGAGATTTCGTGTTTAGAATGCCCATACAAAAGCAATTTCGTGTTAGGGGTGCATGCGAAAGAAATTCCGCGTCTTGATGCTCATACAAAACAGATTTCGTGTTAGAATGCTCATACGAAAGTAGTTTCGTGTTTAGAGTGTCCATCTTCAAGGTGCGGATCTTCCCGGAGAAGCCGCAGCCAGGTGAGAAGATTGGCGAGCCGCTCAGGACCGGCGGGTTCGGCATCCAGGCAAATAAGGATATTCCCTACCTGGAAATGCACTTGGTCGACTCGGCCCAGGGATGGCGCCGAAAGTGGTTCTATGTGGTGAACGATAGTGCGGGAGGCGTCCCCGAGTTTCAGCCATTCGCCGTTCTGAAGCGGCGGAAATCTTGGTTGCACACCCTCTCAGTCGAAGAAGGCAAGATCGTCGCCCCTCTACTTGCAAAGGTGGGACTCTTCCGCGAGAAGGAGCAGGGGACGCCGCTGAACGGAATTCATTTGGCGGGTTTTTTCCTGCGCCGGAGAATCCAGCCTCTCCAGGCGAGGCCAACTCCCATGTGGGAATATACTGGCGTTAAGGATCCGAGTCGCGTATGCGACAATATTCTTTCTAATGCCAAATTCGACAAGAAGATCACGGCCATCACCAACTTGAAGAAGGGAGAGGGATACTCGGTATGCCCTCTCGACCCATTCGAAGCGTCAAAACCTCCCCGGCTGAGGTGATTTTTTGTTCTTCTCTTTTGCTTTCTGTCTTTTCTCATTCGGGTTTGCATCGCTTGATGGTTTTTTCTTCTTTTCTCTTCTCTTTTGTAGAGCCTGAGTGTGGCGATGTGTTACCCGCCAGTTTCTGTAGATGGTGTCTCAGATAATTTGGTGAGTAACATTGAAGCTCCTCCCGAAACCAGTGTCGCGGAGGCTAACTCGAGCTCCGAGCGGGATGACGCGGAGGAGGAGGTGTCAGATGGCGAACAGCTTCGTCAGCGCAACTGCCGCAAGCAGGAGCAGGAGAGGGAAGAGGAGGAGGTCACCTATAAGGACAACTCCTTGGGTGATGCTTCCGTCGAGGTAGCTGAGCCTCTTCGGGTGGCTCCCCTTAATGTTCTTCCTCCCGCGGTTCGTCAGTCAAAGATCTCCACTGCCTGGAATCCCGACAACCTCGACGATGATGATGAGGATGAGTAAGTTCCGCAGAATCTTCTCCTTGTCGTGGATTTTCTTTCGTCTTTCCTTTGTCTGATTTTATCTTCTACAACAGTATTGCGACCATCAGTCTGGGCTAGTTCACTTCCTCGATTCCATCTGTGAAGAGGAAGGAGGCCGTCGTGGATCCCGCTCCCACCACAGATCTCACTCAAAGATCTTCGAGCCCAGCAAAGGAGACCAAAGCTCCAGAGTATGGGATGCCTGGCTTTGCGGGTAGACGTCATGTAGATGTCGGAGTGTCTGTGAGCCAGGAAGTCTCGGGTAGCTCGGCGGATCCTTTGTCTACTTCCCAGGGCAAAGTAATACTTCTTTTCTGGTGACCTGCCTATTTTTCTTTATCAGGTGCACGACAGTTCTCTCGATGGGTGTAGCCCACGAGTCTATATCAATTGCTAGCAGTTGTCCATAGACTCAAGTCGAAGTTTTCTTTTTCCCGTTGGATTTGCGGTTTTGTTTTTCATCGGGTGCACGGCAGTGCTCCCGATGGGAGTAGCCCCCGAGGCTATACTTGACTGTGTACAGTCGTGTATAGGCTCAAGTGATATCTCTCTGTTTTTTACTTGGAATTTCTCGCAGGCCCTTCTTGACTCCCTCGCTGCTTTCGGCGCCCAGTTCTTTCAGCTAAAGGGGATTGCATTTCTCTTCGAGGGGATCGCGACCAGCTCGTCCAGGACAACCGCTCCCTTTAAGGTAAGATAGCACGCACTTTTTGTCTTCACTGTTTCTTCCTGATCGGAATTGTTGTTCCAATCGCGTCTTTTGTACTACAGATGAAGGTAACCGCTTGAAGGCTGAGAAGGAAGAGGCTTTCTCTTGGGTGAAAACCCTTGAGACAGAGCTAGAGTCCACCCGAAAGGAGTTGGAGTCCACACGCAAGCGCTTAGCCGACAGTCTCGCGGAAGCCCAGGAAGCTTTGAAGCAGCTGGAGGAGGCGAACGTGAAACACGACAATGATCTTGTCGGCGTCATCCGTCCTCTTGCTCAGAAACTTGCTGGTAAATTGCGTTTTATCTTCCTCCAATGGTGGCGTGTTTTTTCCTCTTCTGATACTTGTTCTGTCTTTGTCTTAGACAGCAGCGACTTGATGAGCTCGCCGACCGTGTACTCAGCTTCAGGAGCATCGAACAGGGTCTACTCCCTTGTCTGTGACGCTACCTGAGTGTTGACGCAGTTCCATGCGCGTGTGCTTGTGGATGTGGCGGTTTCGCCTACTCTAGGTGGTCTCCTGCAAGTTTTCTTGGGCGATGAAGATCTCCTCCATGAGTACTCGCTGGCGCAGACCGATTGCGGGGGCAAGACAGTTGTCCAGTTTGCCCTGGCGCATGGTGTCTCGGGTTACCTTGAGAAGGTGTACTCGGAGGTTCCGCACGACTCCCTGAGCAAAAAGGTAGCACTCCGTCCTTTTGGTGACCGCGCCAAGGAGCTCGCGAAGATGAGTTCCGGGGTAGTCTCCCACACTGGGCGTAAAGGACAGCCTGCTGCGAGTGGAGCTACCTCTGTAGTTCCGTAGGATAATTCTTGTTTCCATGTGCCCTCTTATGTAATGAACCTTGAGATGTATTCCCGTACTTTATTTTGCCCAGTCGAAATGTTTTCGAAAGTGTCAGCGTTTTATACCCGCGCCTTACTTTGTATTCTCCCGATGGGAGTAGCCCTCGAGCACCCGGGATCTTTGGGTGGTATATTCTCGAGTGGGGTACTGTACTGTCTCTGAATCTTCGTTGTTCTTTTCCAGGTGGTGGATTCCAGCGGAGGTTCATCGAGTGGAGATGCTTCACTGGTTGATCCGTTGGTTGCCGATGCCAGTACGTTTGCATCACCCCGTGAACGTGTCGCTTTCCTTCGTTCGCCCGTGGCATCCTGAAGTCAATTTTAACTCTGTGGCGTGACTCCCTGACACTCGAGGTCCACCAGTGGATTTTGTTCCTCATTATGAGGCTGCGGAGCAGATTGTTCGACTGACTGTCGAGGAGACTGATTGAATGCTTCAAGATGCGGTTGCTCGTCGATAAATGTAGTTTTAAGATGTGAATATCTTGTATGTTTTGTTGTAAGGTGTTTGAAGGTGTATACCTTGTGACCTTGTGTGTTTTACTCGATCTGTTTAAGGTGTTTATAAGGTGTGTACCTTGTTTTACCCTGTATGATTTTTATCGAGTATAAGTGCTCGAAGAAGTTTGGTGATGCTATTTAGGCGTATCCCCCATATGTTGGGGGTGTTTACCTGTCGTTTTAGCATGTAAAGAGAAAATAAAAAAGGCAATAGTCTTTGTAGCTATGGTTGAGAAACCATGTTTTTATTGCTATGGCTGAGAAGCCATGTGTTTGCTCGAGCTACGAAGTGGCTGATACAGCCTTATTTCTTGCGAGTAGAAGATTAAATCCTAGGGGTAGAATTTGCGGAGGTGTGCCACGTTCCACGGGTTGGAGTAGATACCGCCGGTCTTCGGGTCTTCGAGCGATAGGCGCCTCCTGTGATGACTTCGTGTATGATGAAAGGTCCTTCCCATGGTGGCTCTAGCTTGTGTCCCTCCTTTTGCTTGAGTCGTAGTACCAGGTCTCCTTCCATGACGGATATGTGTTGTATGCGGCGACTATGTTAATTGCGCAGTGATTGCTGATAGACTGCGGATCTTGCGAATGCGATGTCCCCGACCTCGTCCAGTGCGTCCATGTCTTCTGCGAGTGCCTTTTTTGAGGTTTCTTCGTTGTATGCAACGACTCGTGGGACACTAAACTTGACGTCTTCGGGTAGCACAACTTCAGCTCCGTATACCATGAAGAATGGCGTGTAGTTTAGTCGACCGATTTGGTGTTGTTCGCAGACTCCATAACACCGATGATAGTTCTTGAAAGTGCATTTCGTTTTTCCCGGTGTTTTGTGTGTTAGTTAACAATACTAAGTACATTATTTATCGAGATGTTTAGTGTGCAGGTGTTATACTTACCATCAGCATCAACCACCGAAAAGATCGGTGAAGAAATGCCTAAGAGATTTGCGATAGAAGCCAACAGGATTATTCTAACGGGATATTCCGGTTAGGATAGTTTTGGTCCCTTTTCGGGACAGAGATGAGTTGGATTTTTGGTACCGGATTATTCATCTCAGACCGGATATTCCGTCTGTGGAGATTTTGCTCGAAAACGGCTAAGGACTGGAGATAAAATTGACAGAGACAAGCCGTATTATTTGTACCGGATTATTCCGGAGGAGCCGGAATATTCGGTTCAGTTACCTGCGCAGGACAGAGATGAGGCGGATTATTTTTTTTTCGGATTATTCAAAGGCAACCGGATATTCCGGTTGAAGTCAACGGATTCGAGCAGATCTGCAAACCGGATATTCCGGTCCAAACTTGGCATTCAATAGCATTTAAGAGCTCACCAAATCCGCAATAACTCCCAATCCCTCCCACCAAACTCAAAGATATTTGGAGGATTGAAGGAGAAGGCCCCGATCTACATCTTCACCGAGCCGTTCTTCATTTCCCCCTCTCTAGCTTGAGGGATCTAGCCTAGGGTTTCCTCTTGTGGAGAACCTATGCATCTTTCTACTCTTTGGTGATTCAAGATTGTTGGGAGCCCCCAATTTGGTTATGGGTGTGTGCCCTAAGTTGTTTGTAAAGGATTCGATTCCCGCTTCAAAGGGGATCAATAGTGGAAGGTGGACTAGGCCTTTGTGGCGGGGTTCATCGGAGAATAGGGTGAGGCCTTCGTGGCGAGCCCACACCCCTCCAACAAGACGTACTCCCTAAACAAGGAGGAACTCGGGACTACATCGTGTCTCCGCGTGCTTCATATCGGTTACCTCGTTCCCTTACTCCCTTTACTTGTACTTGCATTGTGATTGTTGTTATCCTTGTCATATAGGTAAATTCACCTTAGTTGCATTATCTAGAGAATTTACCTTTATGTCAAGCCTAAACTACAAGAAAAATTAAAATTGGTCGTAGCACTTATTCAACCCCCCTCTAGGTGCCCATACTATACTTTCAATTGGTATCAGAGCCTCGGCTCTTCTATTGGGCTTAATCGCCTAAGAGTTTAAGTATGGGTGAAAATTTGGACACCGAAGGTTCCATGGCGAAGGTATCCATGGATGATCTCAATGAGTTGAAAAATTCATTGACCTCATCCATAGACACCAAAATCAATGAGTTGCGTCAAGTCTTGATGGAACTCTTCAAAACCAAAGGACCAGAGGTCACTGACTCATCTCCTCCGGAAGTACCTCTGGAGGGCGCCAAGAAAGGGGTAGATGGTGATCCATCTAAAAATGCCTTCGCCGAAAACTCCACTAAGAAGGGTACGGAAGGAGAAGGAGAATTTTACTCCGTCGCTGGAAGTTATTCTCCCGATCCTCCCGTCCCACATCCTCATATAATTGCTATAAGTTATTACATGGAGACTCGCTTGAACTCTTCTTGTATAGAGCTTTGGAGGGTCACTCGTGATGGATACAAGCCTCATGACCCCAAGAACCTAACAAGAAGAGAAGCCGTAGATTATCAACTCAACTACACCTCCTTGTCAATTCTCCAACAAGTCGTGGGTCCTAACCACATGCCGCATCTTCAACAATATTCCACCACCAAGGAAACAAGGGACGTGACGGGGGGATGATAACCCGGTAGGCCAAACTCCAGGGAGTAACCCGGCCCAAAGGACGGTGCGCAGAATCCGGCTAAGGATAAGGAAGCTTGCGGAAGGCCCAAGTTTGTAGGCCCAGCAACCCGGATTGTGGGTTATTGTAAAGGAAAGCTAGGGTTTGTGCGCCGTGTCCGGGTAGGACCCAGGGTGCGCCTTGGGGAATAAGCCAGGGGGTACGGGTGCTTTATAAACCGACTCCCAGGTCTAGTTTTAGACAGAGATCTTAGAACCCTAGCAATAGCGCTTGGTATCGAGCATCTAGTGTAATCCAGAGTTGAGTTGTTATATCAAGATCGGAGACTCGGCGACTTTGATTGCCGGCTACCAGATCGAATTGCACCATGTTTTCCTCTGAGCTAAACCCTCTCCCAAATACCTGTGTCGTCTTGCCCCTAGATCAGTTACCCCCGGTAACATCTGCCGTGATTATCCCACGACAGTTGGCGCCCACCGTGGGGCCTGCGTCCAAAGGTGTTTACATCACGGGAGAAGCTCGGAAGGGCATGGAGAATCTTGTCATCGGCGAAATCTACATCGACCACGAAGGAGAAAAGATGGTGGACGATTCCGGCTGGGGGCCAGAGTCGGATCACCTCGAATCCGGATCCGTCGTGACAATCGGCCAGATCAGCGTCTTCATTGGTGTGGTATGTACTTCCAATTCGATCCCTGACAACGTTGGATCTAATTCTATGCCAGGAAAAGCCACGTCTATCCGATCAGATGATGAAGAATCGATTGGAACGACACATCCGGCAGAAGAACCCATCGCGGAGTGGGAACAGCCGGAGGAGCCGGCATGGACCCCACGCGACCGGGCCGAAAGAGAAGATGATACCGGGTCTATCCTGGATCTACTGGAAAACCGGTATGAGGAGAACGGTGAGGAAGAACAGCATGAATTTACACCGGATATCGTACGCCGAGTTGCAGTCTATGCGGCCCCCGCGGCCAACCAAGGAAACGCAACCGCGGCATCAGTCGGGGCGGCTCAGGCAGTGGCCCAGCGACAGGGCGCGGCTAACAGAGACCCGGTCTTGGCCCGGGTTGATGGAGAGTCGGCATCAGTAACCAGCAGGGCAGCGGATGAAGAGTTGCATGCAAATACGTTCAGATTCTTGGAAAACCGGACACCAGGCGCGGGTCCTTCGAACCCGCGCCACCCGGCCTTATTCGATAACAATCTGATTCTAGATCCCACGGTTCTCGCGACGGTTATCACTCCGGAAAACGCAGCGGAACGCGTCAGGGATCTGGATATGGCTCGTCGTGCGCTGGAACAGCAAAGAAGGCAGGTAGAGGCAGAAAAGCAAGGGATGGCCACGCGGCAGCGTGAGCTAGATGCGTTGGAAACCCGGCTCCGAGAGGAAACGTCTAGAATACATCAAAGGCACCACACCAGGTTACCAGCAATGGGCGGGGTTATTAATCCGGCTAATTTATTCGTTACACCTCAGGACCAGCCGATACCAGTGGTGAACCAGGGAACCGCACCCCAACAGGTGACAGCAGCGACACATCCGGCAAATGAGCGGACCGGGTTACCCCCACCACAAACTAGAGTCACAACCGGCAACGATCTACCACCACCGCCACCATCACGGTTCCGCACACCAGCCGGCCACTACAATAACCCCATGGACAATGTATATGCAGCGACACTCGCGTTGAATCAAATCCCTGTGGGAGAGTCGCCCCATGCAGAGAAGACTCGGCAAGCCATCGATCTGTTGCACACTGCGGTGGCACAGCAAGCCAATTATCCGGATCACAGAAGCGGTATGCACGGGACGCCATACGTAAGTCAACAGCAAGGGAATATCCAAACAAGTTCAGCGCGACGGAGGGAAGAGCAGCAGCAAATGCCGCCTCCTCCCCGCGCTCAGGCAGCATCAGCAGCACAGGCCGTCGTGGACAGTTCTAGGGCTCGGAGGGCCGCGGCCGGGTCTGCAGCGCATGGACTTCCCGCAGCATCGCGCCCAGCCGCGCCCCCCGCGGTATCACACGTTTCTAGAGCCAGGCCGGCCTCAACCGTTCTTGCAGGGCCTAAGTGTCTCTCGGACAGTATCAGAGCTGAACCTTACCCGGAAAAATTCAAAGAGCCAGGGAAAGTAGTGAATTATGAGCCAACTATGGATCCCGAGACATGGCTAAGCAGTTACGAGATGGCAATGTCAATTCGCAACGCGTCCGAGAACCTCCAAGCCAAGTTCATGTACCTGATGATGTCGGAAGGAGCAGCAAAATTGTGGTTCACCAATTTGCCGGAAGGATCGATCAAGTCTTGGGAGGAATTGAAGACCGCGTTTGTCAAGCACTTTCACGGGACCTGCAGGAAATTATTCACTATTGATGATCTAGAGCGATGCGTCCAGAAGAAGGGAGAATCGGCGCGTAGTTGGGTGCGCCGGGTTATGGAGATACTTCACTCATCCACGGATATCCAGCCCAAGGATGCGCTACAGGCCATGGCAAAAACATGCAAGTATATACCTTTAGTGCAAAAGTTAACTCGCATGAAGTCCAGTCGAAATGCGTCGGAAGTTACAATGGGAGAATTGATGGATGCGTGCAACAAACACGCTGCGACAGATACTACAGAAGAAGAAGCTGATGATAAGAAGGTAAAAGCAAACACAAGCAATAACGGAAGAACCGGCAATGGATCAGCATCAGGTAATAACGGAAATAGCCAGAACAAGCGCCCGGTCGAAGGAGGCTCCGAGTTTGTCGCCAACACAGAAGCCGGGTCTTCGAGACCCAGAGCAGAGGGAAATTTCAACGGAGGTAACCACAATGGAGGAAACTATCAAGGTCCACCAAGGCCGGGTAACAATTGGGACATATTCAGGATGGCATGCCCGAAGCACAGCAGGAATGGCAGGCCAGCTAACCACTCCCTAGAACAGTGCGCCGATTTACAAAGATGGAAAAATGAGGAAGTGCACAGAGCTATGCGAGGTGCAGGACGGGGAGGAGGACCGGGTCCAGGGGCAAACCCGGGCAACGGCCCACCCCCAGCCGGCAATCCGGCGGCTGGAAATCAAGGTAATAACCAAGGGGGGGCAGGAGGTTTCCAGGCTAACCCCAAAAAATTGGGTCAATATCATGTGCATACCACAGGAGGCTCTAACAAGGACAAAAAGATACTGAAGCAAGCGGTCAACTCAGTTTCGTTAGCTGTCCCGAGGTACTTGAGATGGTCAGAACAGGAGGTAACATGGAGCAGAAGGGATCACCCAGAAAGAGTGGAGCACCCAGGAGTCTTGGCACTAGTAGTCGCACCGCAAGTCAATGGGTACGAACTGAAAAAGGTTTTAATGGATGGTGGAAGCAGCATCAACATACTGTATTGGGAAACCTTCCTACGCATGGGTCTCAAGGAATCTCAGCTGCAAAAAAGCTCAACAGTTTTTCATGGGATAGTGCCGGGTCATTCAGCATGCCCCGAGGGAAAAATCGCATTGGAGGTAGCCTTTGGAGAGTCAAAGGATAACTATCGAATTGAGTGGCGTACCTTTGAGGTAGTCAAGTTGCGCAGCCCTTATCACGCGTTATTTGGAAGGCCGGCTTACGCCAAATTCATGGCTAGGCCGTGTTACGTATATCTACAGCTAAAAATCCCGGGTCCCAAGAAGACCATTACCATACATGGAAATCGAGACATAGCAGCTGAATGCGACGAAGGAGATGCAGCAATGGCCGAGCAGGCCTGTAGAAAAGAAGAACTCAAGCAGTACCGGTCTCAAGCAGACCCGGAGGGTAGAGCCACATCAAAAAGGCCGAGTACTGAAGGCGAACGAGCAAAATCCAAGGTAACACAAGATGCTAAAATGGTGGCTTTTGTCAAGGATGACCCCTCCAAACAATCCGCCACAGAAGAAGAAGCTGCCGGGTTACTCACAACCGGCCATGTCATGGAAACACCTTACCCGGGTTGGCTAGCAAATCCGGTACTCGTCATGAAAAAGTCTAACGTGTGGAGAATGTGCACCGGTCACGCCAGTTCGGGACCGGTGTCCGCGAAGAACTAAACAATGTAACGGGCAGCAGGTTTCAGACGCGCTCTTTTCCTACCCAGGGTACCTAAGGGGACTGGAAGGTTTTTAATGAGGCGGCCTGCTGATCCAAACTTTCTCGCAGCAATAAAGTGATGGTTATCAAGTCCTATTTCGTTACAGCCTGATTACAAGTAAGTAGTATCCACGTGGCATCAGTATTTCCGTATCATTAAGAATGTTGAGTATATACAGGTCTCGGGGGCTGGCGGCTCAAGTAGCCCAGCTAGCAACCCAAAAGACCCGGCCTTGATGCCTATAAGTTATAAGGGCCGATTATTCGCAAACGAGTACGGCTGCAATCTTATAACTGGACAAAGGAGCCAAATTTTCTTGACTTTTCTTACTTAAGCTCGATGTGACTCGCACTAAAGTGGCATGGTTCGTTCGCTTACGATTACAATCAGCCATGAAGCCCAATGGGACTTGCCTGACACTGTTCTCGTATGGATGTAACAACATGGTATCCATGCGAAAGCCGGCTTACAGTACAAGATAGTCAAAAGGGTCATCTAAACCACAAGTTTATGCAGAGTACAAGGCTAAAAGCCGGAAACTCAACAAATATCAAGCATAACTTCAGTATTCACATGGAATGGCTTTAGGCTTGCGACTCGGTAAAAAATAATTTGTTCTCTGAGAAAGGCCACACCCCCATGACTCGGACTTTGGGTCCTGGGGACTGGGGACTTCGAAACAGAAACAAACTACTTGGCTATCGCAGTTCGAAAAACCTCACCATCCGAGTCTTGGGGACTTAAAGAAAAAAGTTTACGTATCAAAGCCCCTGGTACTCGGAGAACCGAGTCTTACGAAGGGAGCCAAAATAGAGAATCGGGTATCGAGAAAAAGTTCAAAGAATAGGCAAGCAATACGGTTATCAAAAGGCCAGAAAAGCCGCAAAGTATATCACGGACTAAAAAGTACGTTACAAGGTACGGCATCAGTATCAGGGGTGCACAGGCGCACCATCAAAAGCATAACAGTGTGATTACAAAGCATTACAAGGTATTATGATAATACGGCCCTATTCGGCCTCCTGAGTATGGCCTTCCGGGTCTGAGTCCTGGGTTTGCTGCTTAGCCTTCCTGGCACCCTTACCCGGACTCATTGCATCAGGGCGGACTGGTGGAGGGACGGCTGGTGTAGAGGCAGACGGGCCCGATCCTAACTCGGCCTCTCTCTTCGCAGTCGCCTCCCTCTTCCTGGCCGAGCTAGAAACCCACTTCTCCAAGATATCAAAAGGCGGGGGCGCTTCCTCCGTAATAACTTTGCCATCAGCGTCGTATGCACTCATAATCGTATTTAGATCCAAGCTATCGGCCAAAGTGGTAGCTGAGGGGCGCACTGCGGCTTGTATGGCTTTGAAATCCTTGGGTGTAAATTTGGAACCGTCAGCCTTGAATTCGGGAAACCCGGATGTTACCTTTGCCGGGTCAAGCTTTGGAAAGAAAGCCTTGGCCAGAGTAAAAGCCCGGGTCATTCCAATCCGGCATGATGAGCGTTTCCAGATTTCAATCCAGCCAGGCACAGTGGAGCAGGCTTGAACGAGATTCTCTTCACCCGGATATACTTCCGTAGGCCACTTCACAGCATCTAATATAAATTTTGTTCCGGAAAAGAAAGTCCGGAGCACAGGTCTTGAGGGTTTTTAGCCTTGACAATGGCATTTTCCTCTGGGGCCGCAAGGTGGCACCTGCAGTCGTAACGAAAGAGCGTATCAGTAATCCCGAGTCTGTTATAATAAAGCAAAGACGTGAAGCCAATCGACAGCAGAAACTTACTGAGCAAGATCTGGTAAGTATCGGAGACCTGGTCCGATAGTTTCTTCAGTTCGGTTTGAGCGGCGTTGCACTTCTTCTTGTATTTGGAAACATCTTTCTTCAAGGTTTTCATGTCATCCTCAAGGATTTTCCCTTCGTTTCATCTCGGCAAGAAGAAGTTGTTCGGTCCTCAGTAAAGTTTCATCAGACCGGGTTATCTGTGCCTGTAAGTAGCAAGGAATGCGAGTATTAGTTGGATTGTATGGAAAGCTGAATGTGCCGTAAAGTACCAAGCATCACTTTTGCAAGTCATACTTGGAACTTGGGGACTAGGTATGCAATATGAGATACAAAGTGTCCTTACCTGGTGCTCTGCAGCCATGCGCTCCAAGATCTGGCTCTCCGAAGTCTTCATAGTGAGGAGAGTGTCCATCAACTGATCGAAAGTGTCTTTATTCGTATCAGAAGACCCGGGGCCTTGGAAATTTCGGGAAGGAGCTTTCTTCTTAGTAGGAGGCGGAACCCGGGTCATTTGTGTGTCGGAATCCGACGCTCCTTCTTCTGCACCCAAGACGGTGGTTTTGTTCTTCTTGCTTGCGTGGGAAGCAATGGGATACTCGGCTCCTTGCGTATCCGGGTTTGGCGGCGACGCTTGTCTTTCACCGCTGGACGCGGCTATAGTTTTATCAGCCGGGCTCCCCTTACCGGCCCTCGGTCCCCGTTTCCTCTTGATCGCTGACAACGACCGTGGCCCTATAAGATGTTGTCAGTGAGTAGCTAAATACACAGTAAAGAAAGGGTGATGAAATATGGTGGAACATCAGGACGGGGATCTTACCCGGTATTCACCGCAAAGTCACAAGGAAATCCATCGCTGGACTCGGGAGAAGCTGGAAATTATCAAGTTAGATGTCATATGGGAATGGTTTAAAGAGAATGTTTTGACCCAGAAAAGATAGGGTAATTACCAGCCCGCCGCGGGGGGGTCGATGAAATACCCGGGTTAAGGGCATCATCACCCGGGTGATTTCGAGTTGACCTACGCTTGGGCACGGGCGAATCCTTCAAGAACGGCCAGTGGGGTAACGTCAAGGTAGCTCAAGTATATCATTAAAGTAATGCGAGTTGAATGCGAGGGGGAGATGTAAAACCTTGGAGGTGGCCTCTTGAGTCTTTCTTTTGGATCCGACCTTGACTGTCGGCTCCAGTTCTTCCTCGTCGCTGGCAGATTCTACTTTGCCATCGGAGTTTTCTTCCTCGTCATCTTCTTTTTCTGGATATCATCAAAGTTATGGTTGGAAATGAAGGGGTTATGGTGAGTTCAAGGGAACCAAATAAAATCCGGAGAGTACCTTCGTCTGAGTTAACAGTTTCTTGCTTCTCTGGATTTTCGGAGCTAGGGGAGGCATTGGTTTTCCAAAAATCATCATCAGCCTGAAAAGTGTTAGCATAAGGGTTGTTAACTGCATTGAGTGGAAAGAGCAAAGGTAAAGGCATCAAAGTCGGGTTTTCACCTTGGGGGCTGGGTTCTCAAGCGTGAAGGGCTCTAACCCGGATATGTTCCGGATTACCTCGAGCTTTTCGGTCAGAAAGCCCTTGATGGTTTTATGAGTATCGCCAGCTGCGAAGATGTTGTCGGAGTACCGGAGCGGGTCTGTAGATTGCCCTGAATACTCGCACATTAACTTTGTGCGGATGGAGTTGGGTTGAATCCGGAAATCTACCCAAGTCTTCACCAGGTTGAGCCCGATGAGGCCTTGGGCTGTGAGAGTGGCGATTTTGGATAAAAGAGGTTGAATTGCCTCCCTGTCCGAGTCAGGGGCAAAGGCACTAAATTTATCAGAGATGTCAAGAAGACCCTCTGAGTAACCCGGCAGCTTCTTTTGGCCGGGTGGGGAGGTGTCTTGGCAGTAGAAGTAGGAGAGCTGCCAGTGCTTGACATGGGAATTAAGGGTGAGGGGTGGCATCAGAGAATTCTTGCGGCGCTGGATGGAAACCCCGCCGCAAGCGAGAAGCGCCCCGTCACCGCTCTCGCGGCACGGTTTGCATTGAAAAAGCTCGATGAAAAGAGCTAGACTTGGCGAAGTGCACAAGTACGATTCGGAAAGGACTATGAAGTGGGAGATGTTGAGAACATAATTAGGCCCGATATCAAAGACGCGAAGACCGTAATGATTCAAAACATCACGGAAAAAGGGGTGACCCGGGGGGCGGAAGCCCCGGGTCACATGTTCCACAAAGCAAATTACCTCGCCTTTTGTCGGGGTGGGCCGGGTCTCCTTACCCGGCACTCTCCATTGGATATCCTCTTGAGGAGGAAGGACTCCCAGCTCCACTAGCTCCTCCAACTTGGATTTGGTGACTGTAGACCGCGCCCAGTTGGCGGATATGGAGTTGGCGGCTTTAACTTTGGTTGGAGTTTTCCCCTGCTTTTTGGGAGCCATGTGGTTGACCTGCAAAATACAAAGTAAAAGGATAAGAGGACTAAGACCCGGAAGTTATAAGCCGGCCGAGCATCGGTGGGGTAATATTGAGACATGAAAAATTGCGTGCAACCCGGGTGTTAGTTCACCGAGTAAAGTTCGAAATTGTCCGGGTATCAAGTATTATGGCGAAAGTTATGGAGATCTAAGTGTTGAAGGGGTTCTTTGGGGACGATGGATGGCCGCATAGGCACTTAACGCGAATAAAAGGAACTGAAAAGGGGAAGTTCGGCCGGGTGATTGAGGCCGAGGCGGAAATTTTGAGTGGATCGGGCCCAGATTGGGAATCTTATCTTCGGATTTGTGGCGAAATTAGTACTTACAGGTAGTAGGAGAATGGATTGGAATCCATAACTTATCTATTATGCGAGCTGGAAAGAATGTTAGCAGCTTAATTCGGCATGGCCGAGGAATCGTTGGCGGGTCGATTTGGATCTAATCTAAGGTGAAATCAAAAAGTGCAAGGGCGAATTAATGGACGTAAGTGGCTTACCGGAGGAGATCTGAGCGAGGCTTTGCGGAGGCAGATGGCGCAAGCCTGGTGTCCCTTCGCGGTCCTTGACGGGCCGGATTGAGATTTGCCGGCGGATCTTGGCGGCGGCGCGGGGCGAGTCGTGGCGGAGCGCAGCCTCCGGCCGATGGGCTCCGGTGATGCGCGCGGGATTTCCGTGGTGGTGCTCAGTGAGAGTGAGCTTAGAAGGAGAATGGAAGCGGAATGGGGGGAAATGAGCCGTTAGGGTTCGGGTTACCCCCAAGGAGCTTATTTATAGTATAGGTGGGTAAGCCCGGTTTGGTGAGTGGGGGCCGGGAGTTGCGGAGGTAAAACGGCTATTTATTTAAGTTTCTGCGAGATTTGCGCCAAATATTGGGCGAAGCATCTGGATAAAAGAGAGAAGGGAATCCATCCCGTGATATCAGGATCGATTATCGAGTATGGAATTTTGGCATTCTTATTAGGGTTTAGACCTGGAAAATTAAAGGTGTTTGGAGGAAAAAACCCGGGTTACTACATGGCCGCCGTGGAGTAAGGCCTAGCTGAATATCAGAGCATCTTAACCCGGCCTCTATATGCCTGTATGTTTGATATCTTTGCAGGGAATAGCGAGCGCTTCAAGGAGGATCCATGAAGCCCAGGCTATTCTGGGGACTACTGACGGGGGGATGATAACCCGGTAGGCCAAACTCCAGGGAGTAACCCGGCCCAAAGGACGGTGCGCAGAATCCGGCTAAGGATAATGAAGCTTGCGGAAGGCCCAAGTTTGTAGGCCCAGCAACCCGGATTGTGGGTTATTGTAAAGGAAAGCTAGGGTTTGTGCGCCGTGTCCGGGTAGGACCCAGGGTGCGCCTTGGGGAATAAGCCAGGGGGTACGGGTGCTTTATAAAACGACTCCCAGGTCTAGTTTTAGACAGAGATCTTAGAACCCTAGCAATAGCGCTTGGTATCGAGCATCTAGTGTAATCCAGAGTTGAGTTGTTATATCAAGATCGGAGACTCGGCGACTTTGATTGCCGGCTACCAGATCGAATTGCACCATGTTTTCCTCTGAGCTAAACCCTCTCCCAAATACCTGTGTCGTCTTGCCCCTAGATCAGTTACCCCCGGTAACATCTGCCGTGATTATCCCACGACAGGACGCTCTCGTCGTCATGTTTGTGGGCAATGAGAGCATGCAAAGGAATAGATATGATGCCTTGACCAATGAGGCCGAAGGGTTCTATGTAACACCTGGGGTGTTTTCCCTAAGATAGAAAATTGGTTGTTTTTCTTTTTTGCATTGCATCACATGCATCATCTGCATCTTGTTGGCAAACCAATTCAAAAACAAAACAAAAATTCAAATCCATTTAAAATTTTCAAACAATGCCCCTGTACTTTCAAACCCAAATTGTTTTCCAATAAAAACAATTGAATTGGAATTAATTTTGCTTGGGTATTTCAAAAACCATTCTTTATTAAAACCCTATTTGAAATTCCAATGACAAATTCAAAGCAATTGGAAATTTGAATTTTTTTTGAAAAATAAAGTTCACAAACCATTGACCTCACTGTTTTGTGATTCGATAAAAATTAATTCATAAAAAAATGAAACCCCTAACACCTCTTTCTTTCTCTCTCTCTCTTTCCTACAAAAAAATAGATAGAAGCAAAAAAAAAATGAATGAGCTAGGGGGAGGCAGCCAGGCCCAACTCCAGCCCACTTACCCCTTCGAGGCCCCCCCACCTTTCTTCCTCCTCCGTACAGGAGGACGTCATCCTCCCCACCGAATCCCACCTGCTCCCTCCTCCCCTCCCCTACAAAGCCCCTCTCCTCCTCCCCAAACCCTAATTCTCCTCCTCCCTCTTCCTCCTTGCGTCGCCGCCTTGCTTCTTCCTCCTCTGTCCCTAATTTCTGTTCTGAAACTTCTGTACCGGTGCACACTGAACCATGGCGGAAATTGGCAGCCCCTGCACCCTCGCTGTGGTGGTGATCGAGTCGTGGTGGCTGGAGGAATGGAAACGGGGCGGTGGCGCGGTTGCCCTCGTTTCCTCGAGGAGTCTTGGGAGGCACCGTGGTCCTCGCGGCGTCGACGTCCGTTCCATGCCGCGTGGGCGTCCTTGCGGCAGCTGACGACTCCTCGACCACGCGAGAAGCCCTCGGTGAGCTCCCCCCTGTCGCCCCTCTCTCCTCTCCCCTCTCTCCACCCTTCTTCCCCCTGCACCCGACGCACACACTCACATCCGCTCGCAGCAGCAGCAGTTCGCCGCCGTCGAGGGTTCTGTTCGTCCTCTGCGTACTGAACGCAGTTCAGTTTTCAGTTTTGTCCGCGAGATCTCACCTCAACCAGGGTCCGCATCCTAGTCAAACACGAACGCACGCATTAGCCCAGTGGTTTGTGCCCCGTGCGCGCGCGCTGGAAGCCCGGGTTCGAATCCCCCCTCCCGCAGCAAAAGCCACCCCCTTTTCTCAGCCTTTTCTTTTTTCTCTCGAATTCCAGAAAACAGATCTGATGCATTAATTCTAAAATCAATAACAAATTGAATTTTGATCCAATTTCAACGATTCAAATTGCTGTTGATTCATAATCTTGTGCCCTTCTGTTAATGTCAAGTTTGCAACATGTTTCTGTAATAATTTTTGCACCAAAATAATTAATTACTGAAAATGCAATTAAAAGTTGAAACTTTGGAATTTCATAACTTGAGTTCTGTTCATCCAATTTGAGCAAACTTGGGCTCTAAAAATTTGTCTTAACAAACTCTACACATTGGTATTTTATTTGGTCACAATTGAATTAAATTTGAACATGTTTCTCTCTGTTTACTAAAAGGGGCAGAATAAAAATGCCTATGAAAAATTGCATAATAAATTCAATAGTGATCCAAAAATTATGTTTAATAGCTCAAAATGTTCAGTGAAACATTTGCTACATGTTTTCAACCTTTTCAATACAATTTGTTTACTGTTTTTCCTAATTAAAATTGGAGTAATAATTCAATGCTTTAATTAAACCTTTTAAATTGCAAAAATCCATAATTAAATATTTAAAATTCCAAATTTGGCAAATGAGGTATCAAATTGAAGCTAATGTTGTTTACCTTCTGTTTTCATCAATTATGTTGCATTTAATCCACTTTAACTCAATGTTTATTTTTAGTTCAATTAATCAACTATTAATGCATATGGGATTTTCCAAATGCAATTCAAATTGCATATGGGCCCATTTAAATTGTTCCTATGTCAACTAGTTTATCTTTGATGCACCCTTAAACTTGTCATGCATATAAAATAGGATCATGCTGGATCTTTTGCCGTAGTAGTAATTGTTGCATCCGGTGTTTGCTCTAGTTCGTTGCTTCTTCGCGGATAGGACGTTGAGATGATGTGAGCAACGACAAAGTTCTGCGGATGTACCTCTACTTGCTGGATCTCAGGCAAGTATACTCACTTGCTACCTATGGCTGCCTTTCCTCACTTGTTACCGATTCTTTCCGTTATTCTTATGCTAGCCTTATGATTCGATGCTTGTGTCTCGATCCTATCATATGTTTACCTTGCAACCATGATATAGCCTTCCTTCCACTTCCTATTACCTGTTGCTTTGTTTACCATCGTTGGCCCTTGTGTCGTAGTTGCATGCTTAGTGTTGTTTGCGCTCAAGTCTCGTTGTCTGTCTTATCACCTGTTTAGTTGATAGTTGGGTTTCAACTTCAATCAACAACATGTTAATGTTTTGGGTAATAATAATTTGATGATAAGGCACCGACAGGAGGCCCGGCGTGGTTTTGAGGCCTGCTAGTGTCGACCTTAATTAGGAAAAGGGTCTTGTCCTCCGATCCATGATGAGCGCACTAACCGCATGTGGGAAGCGAGTATGGGCGCCCCCCCCCCCCCCGCAATTCTGATTCGATTCGCATCTCGTCCAAATCGCCACACTTAGTTCGGGCTTTCCATTTGATGCATGCATATGCAGGTGCGAGCCCTTGGCGCCAGGGTGGAACTTTTGTAGTCGGCATTTAGGGCGGCGTGGTCTTCCAGTGCTATGAGGGTCCCCCTTTTCTTCGTGGGGGCTCGATTAGCCGCGCACGCACAACACGTGGTTCTTTGGGCTTGATGCGAAGAAGAGTTGGGTTGTGTTGAGTACCTCGCTTGGTGGGTTGATCCCCCGTCTGGCGGGATATTCTTACGTGTACGGCCAAATTGGTGCATCCCTGCAGGGTTAAATCTTCTCGAGAAGCCGTGTTGTCCGCGGTTATGGATGACTTGGTGAAAGTGCTGGCTAACAAGTACTCAGACAACTTACACTTAACGATAATAACTTGACTAGTAATATAGATTACCTCCACCATAAAAATGGTCACCTTAATCAACCGTGTGAGTTTCCTTGGGTTGCTTCCTTAGTAGGGGGTAACATTGGATGGGTATTGTTTGGTGAGTAGTTGTAGTTGGTTACGATACGCTATCTTATCTCTTTCTGTTAGCCGGAAGTTGTAGCGCGTCTCTCTAGTAGTTAGTGCAGCCCGCTGCCGCTTCTTTGCAATAATCCCTTCCTTTCCGTTGTACCCAAAGTATTTTGTATCTTGTGATGATTGGTTACGCTGGTATCTTGTGAGTATGGTACTTGCCAGTACTTAACCGTACTGACCCACGAATCCATTTCGTGGCTGCATATTCAACATTGCAGTCAACAGGTTTGAAGTCTGACGACGTTAGCTTGGGAATCCCTCCGGCTTGGCCTGGGCAGGGATTGGACGCCATCGGTTATCTTCAGGACTCTTAGTCCAATTTGTATCTTGTCCGTAGTCGGACACTATGTTGTTTCTTCCGCTGTTATCTGGATCTTTGTATTGTATCAGTTGTATTCTTGGCTCGTTTGAGTCATCTTGTATATACTCTTTCTGTTGTTGTTGTGGATTATTCGTGAACTGTTGTAATGTTATCACAAGTGGCAACCTGGAATCGGTTATTATGTGGACTTTGGCGGGAATGCTGAAATCTGCATAGTGCCCGATCTCGGGGCGTCACAAATGGTATCAGAGCCTTGGTTCCCGATTCCCGATATTGTTTCGATACGAATGGTTATCGAAGCAACGGGTCCGCAAAGCCTGTAGGATAACCTCGCTAACGGTCGTGTTTCTAGAGTGTCAAAAACTATTTTCAGCAAACTATTTTTGAAACATCTCAATATGATTCTTGTTTTCTCCTTATCTCTATTCTACTTCCTCCTTCTATCCATTTGTTTTGGAGTCTCCCCCTCGTACCTATCTTTCAAAGTTTTAGGATCCTACGTGGGTGGACGTTTTCTGAGCCTTTAACCTAATAGGTTCGATCATCGGAAGATTCCTGGTGGAAGAACATCGTCATCAGCCCGAGCAAGAATCTCTTGTTAGTGGTGTCGAGAAGCCCTTGTTAGTGGTGTCGAGGAGATCAACTGGAAGCATGAAGAATCGATAGTCGAACTTCTTCTCCCTCCCGGGTTAGGGGGTGGATTGCGAGGGCGCAATCCCTTGTTAGTGGTGTCGTCTGTAACACCTGGGGTGTTTTCCCTAAGATAGAAAATTGGTTGTTTTTCTTTTTTGCATTGCATCACATGCATCATCTGCATCTTGTTGGCAAACCAATTCAAAAACAAAACAAAAATTCAAATCCATTTAAAATTTTCAAACAATGCCCCTGTACTTTCAAACCCAAATTGTTTTCCAATAAAAACAATTGAATTGGAATTAATTTTGCTTGGGTATTTCAAAAAAAAACCATTCTTTATTAAAACCCTATTTGAAATTCCAATGACAAATTCAAAGCAATTAGCAATTTGAAATTTTTTGAAAAATAAAGTTCACAAACCATTGACCTCACTGTTTTGTGATTCAATAAAAATTAATTCATAAAAAAATGAAACCCCTAACACCTCTTTCTTTCTCTCTCTCTCTCTCTTTCCTACAAAAAAAATAGATAGAAGCAAAAAAAAAGACATGAATGAGCTAGGGGGAGGCAGCCAGGCCCAACTCCAGCCCACTTACCCCTTCGAGCCCCCCCCACCTTTCTTCCTCCTCCGTACAGGAGGACGTCATCCTCCCCACCGAATCCCACCTGCTCCCTCCTCCCCTCCCCTACAAAGCCCCTCTCCTCCTCCCCAAACCCTAATCCTCCTCCTCCCTCTTCCTCCTTGTGCCGCCGCATTGCTTCTTCCTCCTCTGTCCCTAATTTCTGTTCTGAAACTTCTGTACCGGTGCACACTGAACCATGGCGGAAATTGGCAGCCCCTGCACCCTCGCTGTGGTGGTGATCGAGTCGTGGTGGTTGGAGGAATGGAAACGGGGCGGTGGCACGGTTGCCCTCGTTTCCTCGAGGAGTCTTGGGAGGCACCGTGGTCCTCGCGGCGTCGACGTCCGTTCCATGCCGCGCTGGCGTCCTTACGGCAGCTGACGACTCCTCGACCACGCGAGAAGCCCTCGGTGAGCTCCCCCTATCGCTCCTCTCTCCTCTCCCCTCTCTCCACCCTTCTTCCCCCTGCACCCGACGCACACACTCACATCCGCTCGCAGCAGCAGCAGTTCGCCGCCGTCGAGGGTTCTGTTCGTCCCCTGCGTACTGAACGCAGTTCAGTTTTCAGTTTTGTCCGCGAGATCTCACCTCAACCAGGGTCCGCATCCTAGTATAACACGAACGCACGCATTAGCCCAGTGGTTTGTGCCCCGTGCACGCGCGCTGGAAGCCCGGGTTCGAATCCCCCCTCCCTCAGCAAAAGCCATCCCCTTTTCTCAGCCTTTTCTTTTTTTTTTCTCGAATTCCAGAAAACAGATCTGATGCATTAATTCTAAAATCAATAACAAATTGAATTTTGATCCAATTTCAACGATTCAAATTGCTGTGGATTCATAATTTTGTGCTCTTCCTGTTAATGTCAAGTTTGCAACATGTTTCTGTAATAATTTTTGCACCAAATAATTAAATACAGAAAATGCAATTAAAAGTTCAAACTTTGGAATTTCATAATTTGAGTTATGTTCATCCAATTTAAGCAAACTTGGGCTCTAAAATTTTTTCTTAACAAACTCTACGCATTGGTATTTTATTTGGTCACAATTGAATTAAATTTGAACATGTTTCTCTCTGTTTACTAAAAGGGGCAGAATAAAAATGCGTATGAAAAATTGCATAATAAATTCAATAATGATCCAAAAATTATGTTTAATAGCTCAAAATGTTCAGTGAAACATTTGCTACATGTTTTCAACCTTTTCAATACAATTTGTTTACTGTTTTTCCTAATTAAAATTGGAGTAATAATTCAATGCTTTAATTAAACCTTTTAAATTGCAAAAATCCATAATTAAATATTTAAAATTCCAAATTTGGCAAATGAGGTATCAAATTGAAGCTAATGTTGTTTACCTTCTGTTTTCATCAATTATGTTGCATTTAATCCACTTTAACTCAATGTTTATTTTTAGTTCAATTAATCAACTATTAATGCATATGGGATTTTCCAAATGCAATTCAAATTGCATATGGGCCCATTTAAATTGTTCCTTGTGTCCTTTAGTTTATTTTGATGCACCCTTTAACTTGTTATGCATATAAAATAGGATCATGCTGGATCTTTTGCCGTAGTAGTAATTGTTGCATCCGGTGTTTGCTCTAGTTCGTTGCTTCTTCGCGGATAGGACGTTGAGATGACGTGAGCAACGACAAGTTCTGCGGATGTACCTCTACTTGCTGGATTCCAGGCAAGTATACTCACTTGCTACCTATGTTGCCTTTCCTCACTTGTTACCGATTCTTTCCGTTGTCTTTATGCTAGCCTTATGATTCGATGCTTGTGTCTCGATCCTATCATATGTTTACCTTGCAACCATGATATAGCTTTCCTTCCACTTCCTATTACCTGTTGCTTGTTTACCTCGTTGGCCCTCGTGTCGTAGTTGCATGCTTAGTGTTGTTTGCGCTCAAGTCTTGTTGTCCGTCTTATCACCTGTTTAGTGGATAGTTGGGTTTCAACTTAATCAACAACATGTTAATGCTTGGGGTAATAATAATTTGATGATAAGGCACCGGCAGGAGGCCCGGCGTGGTTTTGAGGCCTGCTAGTGTCGACCCTAATTAGGAAAAGGGTCTTGTCTACTGATCCATGATGAGCGCACTAACCGCATGTGGGAAGCGAGTATGGGCACCCCCTCAACTTGATTCGTTTCGCATCTCGTCCAAATCGCCTCATTTAGTTCGGGTTTTCCATTTGCTGCATGCATATGCAGGTGCGAACCCTTGGCGCCAGGGTGGAACTTTTGTAGTCGGCATTTAGGGAGACACGTTCTTAGAGTGCTATGAGGGTCCCCTTTTCTTCGTGGGGCTTGATTAGTCGTGCGCTCAACTGCACGGGGTTCTTTGGGCTTGATGCGAAGAAGAGTTGGGTTGTGTTGAGTACCTCGCTTGGTGGGTTGATCCCCCGTCTGGCGGGTTATTCTTACGTGTACGGCCAAATTGGTGCATCCCTGCAGGGTTAAATCTTCTCGAGAAGCCGTGTTGTCCGCGGTTATGGATGACTTGGTGAAAGTGCTGGCTAACAAGTACTCAGACAACTTACACTTAACGATGATAACTTGACTAGTAATATAGATTACCACCACCATAAAAATGATGTCACCCTAATCAACAGCGTGAGTTCCCTTGGGTTGCTTCCTTAGTAGGGGGTAACATTTGGATGGGTATTGTTTGGTGAGTAGTTGTAGTTGGTTCTGATACGCTATCTTATCCCTTTTTTTAGCCGTAAGTTGTAGCGCGTCTCTCTAGTTGTTAGTGCTGCCCGCTGCCGCTTCTTTGCAATAATCCCTTCCTTCTGTTGTACCCAAAGTATTTGTATCTTGTGATGATTGGTTACGCTGGTATCTTGTGAGTATGACTTGCCAGTACTTAACCGTACTGACCCACGAATCCATTTCGTGGCTGCATATTCAACATTGCAGTCAACAGGTTTGAAGTCTGACGACGTTAGCTTGGGAATCCCTCCGGCTTGGCCTGGGCAGGGATTGGACGCCATCGGTTATCTTCAGGACTCTTAGTCCAATGTGTATCTTGTCCGTAGTTGGACACTATGTTGTTTCTTCCGCTGTTATTTGGATCTTTGTATTGTATCAGTTGTATCCTTGACTCGTTTGAGTTGTCTTGTATATACATCTTTTGTTGTTGTTGTGGATTATTCGTGAACTGTTGTAATGTTATCACAAGTGGCAACCTGGAATCGGTTATTATGCGGATTTGGCGGGAATGCTAAAATATGCATAGTGCCCGATCTCGGGGCGTCACATTCTATATGGATGATGGAGAGAACCTTGAATACATGTACCGAAGACTCAAAACTCTTGCCACCACTTTCTGAAATGTTGGTGCCAAGTACATTGATGATGCTTGGATCAAGAGGAAGTACATGATTGCCCTAATGCCATTTGAGGGCGCGGACTTGAAGAGCATTCAAGGAAGACATGATTTATCTACTATGACCTCAACCCAAGTTATGCAAGAAATGTGTTCCTATCAAGTGCAAACCAAGAATGCCCTTGACAACCGTGCTAGGGCCATAGAAATGCACACATGGGCATCGGTTGCTTTGAAGGCCAAGGTTGTGGCAAGAGAGATTGAGTATGAAGACAATAAATCAACAAAACCTAAAGTCATTTCGCGTTCCCCTTCTAACTTACCTACTACTGTACCGGAGTGGGGGCTCATTTAAGACTTAATCGAATGATTACCCAACAGGTAAAAAGAGCTTTTGTTTCCTCTCATCGAGATAGAGGTAGGTAAAAGAGGGATTTTCGTTGTTTGTGTGCCCGGAAGCGACAACAGATAGATGGAGGAAGGCGCTTGCGACATAGGTGGTAGTCAGTGGGAAGTGCTGCTATGAGAGATTGGATTGTACGGAAGGCCATGTCAGGAAAAGTGTCTGACCTTCACCTGAGTGCCATCGTGAATTGAAGTTGAAGAAGGACGCCCCCAGATCGACTGCAAGGAGAGAAGGAAGCAGCTTGACTTTCACGACTATCAGGGCACCTATTGAACTAGATGCAACTCAAAAGAAAGCTCCAACTCTATCTAGTGAAGGTTTAGGCTTTCTTTGCCTCGGACAAGCTTTTTTCTTTCCTTGCGTTCTGACTTCTGCTTCTGCTAGGTGAAGAAGCTATGAGACTATTTAAAGGCTTATTGAGCTAGTCTAGTAGTCATCGCTTTCTATCGGAACCGTTAGCCTCGCCCCATTAAAAAGCTATCAATCTGATTCCCGAAGTCAAAGTCAAGCTTCCCCGCCTGGCAAGAGTGAAACTCTCTCCTTGATGTATTTAGCACCCTCAGCTGTGCGATCTAGAAATTGTGGCATTTCAGTACCAATTTCCTTTAGAATTTATTTGTCCTGCCGCCTTAGCATTGCTTCTGGATCAACAACTTGCTCGGCCTCGCCCTACTTCAATAAGGGCTTATGCACTCCACTCGTAAACGAGCGTTAGAGCTTTTTGAGCGAGCGAGCAAAGCCTTCCTGGAGCTTCCCCCTTCCCTCACCCGAGAATTGCATTTCCGCTTCAGCTTTCCCGGTTTAGTTGGTTAATTGATTGGATACCCAATCCGCATAATCTTTCAAAGTCACTGCTTCTACGACGATTGGCATAAAGGCATGAGAGAAGGCGATGAGGTGTTGGCTCCTTTTGTCGTGGGAAAGTCACGGCAGATGTTACCGGAGGTAACTTAGGTTGGGGTAAATCGACTCTGGTGTTTGGGAGAGGGTTTAGCTCAGATCGGGCACAAGATTTATCCCGGTTCAGCCTCTCCATTGGAAATGATAGCTTACTTCCAGCTAGGATCATACTGATTGGCAATCTAGAGGCTCGGGCTGCAATGTCACCGAGACTCCAATCTAGGGTTACAAGTACTTGCTTCCGTATATCTAGAATAACTCGAATCCTCTTCCTACGCCATAGGGGCCGGTTTATATAACACCTGGTTTCCTGGCTTTCCTTACAAGGTACATCACTATGGGTCTACACGTAACCCTTATTACTTTCCGTGACCTCCAAGTCTTGGACTCCACGGTTTGCACCGCCTTTCGGGCCTTCTAGAACCTCCCTCTCCCTGAGTCGGGTCACCAGCGCAACCTCCATCCCATCAGTGATATCCGGCCCATCATCTCATTGCAAGGTCTTCACCCAAGCTTCCTCCAGCCGAGTCTTTATCCCTCCGTATGGACCTGCCGGGTTATTATCCCCCAACAGTAGTCCCCAGAATAGCATGGACATCTTGGTTGGCGCGCCTTTCTTGTAGGTTCAAACTTTGAGCCAACCACGAAGCGCATGCTATTCCCTGCAAAACGATAAACATTTACATATAATAATGTTACATGTTAGATTGCTTTAACTATAGCTAGGCCGGCTCTTTCGGCGATCCATATAGTAACCCCATCATCATACTAATCCGAATATCAATTCTCAAATCAGCTCTTCATAGCGACCATTTCATAACCCAGCTTTTAACATTCCTCATAAGCTAGTACGAGTAATAACTCCGAGACCGGCTCTTTTGGCAGTCATTTATAACTCGGCTGCATGAAAATAACTCCCAAGATCTTGTTTCCGTAATCAACGGGCCGAGTATCCTATCCCGTGATTTTCTCCATTTTACCGTTTGCACTCTAGGGTTCTCACCGCGCCTATAAAAACATGGCACAGTGAAACCCTAATCACAAACGCCATATCCCCTAGCTTCGTCTTCAACCTCGAGCCGCACCATTGGAGCTCAAGACCGCAGCTTGGAGCTCCACCACCGAGCTTCACGAACTGTCGCCGCAGCTCGCCAGAATCGGCCCGCCGGTCCGCGCCGTCATGCCGCGTTCAACAAACCCCATCTCTGCCGCCGGTTCATGGTATGCCTCCTTAGATCTAAACTTTCATTTCTTGATCTTGAACTCGCGTTCTTCGTGTTCATCGCATCACCCCTTTTCTCATTTTATTTCTCCTTTTCGCTTTTCACTAGATCTTCTCCAATGGCTCCCAAGGCTCCTCCCAAGTCTAAGGCCAAGGCCACGGCCCTGAAGCAAAAGCCGAGTCAGACCATCACGGCCAATTGGGCCGGGTCAACTGTCACGCAAGACAAGCTGGAAGATCTGGCCGAGTCTGGAGTCCTCCCTCCTCAACCGGAAATCTCATGGAGGGCTCCAAAGGAGAGTCGGCCTTCACCTAAAGGAGGTGAAGTTATAGTCTTTGTCGAGCACGTGACTCTGGGTTTCCGTCCCCCGGGTCATCCTTTCTTTCGTGAGGTTCTTCACCACTACAAACTCCGGGTCATTGACATAGGCCCAAATTCGATTCTCAATATTTGTCATTTCATTGTTCTTTGCGAATCGTACCTCTGCATCGCCCCCAATCTCGCATTATTCCTTGAACCTTTCCAGTGCAAACCTTGCCGTGAAAATATGGATGGTACCCTCCTTGTCTGTGGAGGTGTGGCCATCCAAAGACGCAAAAAATCTTGGATTCCAACTCTTAATCTTCACACCCATGTGAAGCATTGACAAAAAACCTTCTTTTATTGCAAAGACACTTCATCACCCGGCGAGAAGCCTTTGCCGCCTTTTTCTATTGAAACCCTTTCTCTTAGTGAAAATCTGAGCGCCTTCGCTCCAGAGGCCGATAGACTGGCCATCCAACCCCTCCTTCTCAAACACTCTGTCTTAACAACCCATGGTCTTTGTGGGTTGAATCTAATCAAGACCTGGATCAGTTGTAGGATCCAGCCCAATAGTATTCGCAAGAAACTTCTTTGCGAATACTTGGGCCACTTGACCGACTCCCTCCGATACTCGGAGAAGTCATATCCGGCCCTCGATGTTAACAAGGCCATGAAGAACTTTCTGGCCGAGAAGGTGGAGGTCATCAGGAGCATCTCTGGGATCTCCCCCTTCACCCGCACAAACCCGGCTCCACCAGTAAGAACCGACTAATCTCCTCTGTACCCGTTAATTTTTCAAACACGCGTATACTAACTTTTATCTTTGCTGTTCCTACTCAGGAATCTGATGATTGCTGGAAGATTGAAACCCCTCCTCCTTCAGGAAACTCGGAAGACAAAGAGCCGAGTGACAAAGAAGAAGGTGATTCCGAGTTACTAAACAACTTTTTTGTTGGCTTATTAGACCAAGACTCTCCTCCCGTCTTCATTCCTGACATTACACCACCATCGCCAGCGCTGGCTAAAAAAACCGGCTCTCAATCTGAAGAGGGCGAGCCCGAGCCTGAAGCCGAGTTAGGCAGGAAAAGGATAGCCAGGGGAGTCACGTTCAAGGTGACATACTCCTCCATGACCACAGAGCCATACTCATATGCTGGTATGTGCAAACTTAATGAATATCTAACTATTGTATCATCACAGAAGGTTGCATCTCCTCCAACCAAGCGACGGGCAACTCGGTCTACACCGGGTGACGAGGGCCTCAACCTCGGAATTCATCTTCAATCGCCCTCTCTCCAAGCCGGTACTCCTTCATCCTATCACGATTGCGTTCCTCAAAAATATCCATCTCCGAGTCACCCCTTAGTGGGAAAACTCCGAGTCTCAATTTCGAATTCTATGTTAGTGTCTTCCGGTTCAAGCAACGATCTTCCCAGTGATTTCGTCGTGAATACCGGGTAAATTTCATAACTTGCTTGACTATATCCCATATACTTTGCATGTTTCACCTTTGTCAACCACTAAACACATTGTTTTTCTTCCCTCAGAGCCAAGGTCACACTCGGCGATCCGGTTGAAACCCCCGCCGAAGACATGATGGCAGATGACCCGGAAAGTGGCGCTAATCCCCCGCCCACCGAAGAGCCGGTTGATGACGCAAACCCGGCGGCCAAGTCTCCTCCTCCTGCCCCCCAGACGACTGATCCCGAGGTTGAACACCTTGGGACCAAAAAGGGTGCTGCTACTCCAAAGACCGCCGCTGCCAGATTTAACGCAGGGGAACAGAAGGCAACACCACCACCGGATGACCGGGATGCTAGTTCTTCCAGGCCGACTCTTAGTGGCCATGATTTTGAAAAGCTACTGAAGGATTATCGCGCCTTGAAAGCAACTGAAGACGATATTGTCGAGTCTTTGGCAGCTGAGCACCAGGTTTGTTTAACTGATGTTATTTATATGCTTATCCTAGTCCCCAAGTTCCAAGTAAACTGTCTACAGTCAGCCGGTACGTGCAAATATGTAGTCTTTCTTATACAAGCTTCAGAATACCCTGGTCCCCAAGTTCCAAATAAACTGTCTACAGTCACTCGGTACTTACAAATATATTTAAGAACCGGTAGAACTTGTTTTCTGTGCATTAAACTGAACAGCCAAATCCAGTCCCCATGTATCTCTTGAAGCTCATTGCCGACTCATATTGCTTTGCCCTTTTTAGGACGAAGTACTTGCAAAAATTAATGAACTCCTGCAAGCTGAAGTGAAGCTCCATGAAGAACTGGAGGCCAACCTCAAGGATATCTCCAAGAAACACAACAAGCAGAAGAAGAAACTCCAGAACACTGAGGAGCTCGTCAAGAAACTCACAACTTTCATAACCGAGACCTATGACTCCATCATAGGTAAGGCATAGCTATTTTCCCACTATCGCTTTGTGTTAATTGGATTTCCCTATTTTACGAGGTTTTGACCCAGACCACACTATCTTATTCCCCTTCTTGTATTGCATGTCCGAATGAGGTTGCTGGCGAACACGACGACCTCCAGAAGCTTAAAATACTCAAGAATGTCATCCGGCAATTTGAGGCAGGGACAAAATGGACACTTGAAGCTGAAGTTAGCCGGTGACTACACTGGTGTAACACACATGCTTGAAGCATACTCGACAGTCCCTGCTTGGATTGATGCCTGGAAGCGCTCAGCATGTCGGGTTGGAGTGATACGTGGCCTTGCCTTTTCTAAGGCCTACTACCCCAAGATTGAGTTGGCAAAGCTTGTAAATGGGTTTCCCGAGTTCAAGACCGATGGTACCAAATTCACGGGAAAAGACCTCAAGGCCATCAACACCCAGATTTGACACTCAGCTAGCTTGATCGCAGAAAACCTTGACGTGAACAAGCTTACCGCCCCATTCGATGATGAGGATAAGCCTATTCCCTTCCATGCTCATGTGCCCTTTGACATGTTATCTCGCTTCAAGGCGGAGCTTGCCAAGAAAAAGTTTGAGGCCGGTACTGCACCAACTTCATCAACTCTGGTAGTTCCTCCTCCATCTCGTGCTCCCTCCACGGGTGACCCGAACATTGACACGGAGAAAGCATCAGAGGGGACTACTGAAGACCCGGCCACAAAGACCACGCATGATGGCTCAGCTGCAGCGGCCGAGTAATGCTACTCCCTATTATCAGTAAACAATCATTCGGCCAATGGGCATTGTAATATGCCTTTTAAACACTGCTATTTGATAGTGCGTCTGTGCACCTTTTGATATTCTTCCTAAGGCTTGTAATACTTTAAACTTCTGCAGTTTCGATGAACCTTCTGGTTGTCGCTTTGGTATGCACTTTATAAACCCATTTTTGCACAACTTTACTGTTATATGCTTTGTGAGAAAGATCCCGAGTCTTGGTCTTAGGATTGTGAAAAAATTTACTCACAAGTCGCCAAGACCCGGACTGTGGGTCTGAGGATTCTTGACTTGAGAAATTTTGTTTTCTCAAGTCCCCAAGTCCCAAACTTTCATTGACATGAAGGTGAATGCTTAATCTGTGCAACATCACCCCTTATAAATTCCTGATATCTATGTATGCTTGTACGTTTTGAAGTTATGCGTAATATGTAATGAGTTTCCGGCTGTCGCCTTTGATCTGCATAACTTATGGTTTAGATGACCCTTTTGACCCTTCTGAAGCTATAAGACGGTTTTCGCATGGATTTTCAATGTTGTTGTAACTCTAATAAAAACAGGGTCAGGCAAGTCCCAATGGGCATCATGACTGATTGCATTTATAGGTTAGCAGACACGCCATTTTGTTGCGAGTCACATCAAGCTTAAACCAATAAGGTCAAGAATTTTTTTGGCTCTATTGTCCGGGTTACGAGATTGCAACTGTACTTATTGCAAGTAATCAGTCCTCACAACCGAGTGGCATCGTGGCCGGGTTTGAGTATGCAACTGTGCTATTCAAGCAATCAACCCCCAATACCTAGATATGTGTACTGTGCAATAGTAGGCTTTGTGCTCTACCGGCTTACGCATGATTTGAACACTAAAAAGGAAAATATGCGCAAATTTAGACCCACTAAATCATACGCCTTACTATTGGAAAACATATGTGACTGAAACAACACACTAGTAAATACGAAACATGATCAATTATAGAAAAATATGCAAGAAACTGACAAAATTTAAGGAACATAATAACTATCATGGTTTAAACATTTCTTTATTGATATGAAAAGGTTAGGTTAGTAGGCCGCCTCACTAACAACCCTCCAGTCCCCGTAGGTACGCTGGATAGGAAAAGAGCACGTCTGAAACCTGCTTCCTGTTACATCGTGTAATACAATTTGCAAACCGAGTCTATGCTAAGTGTAATAAGTGCGCAGCTGGGCCACATTCCATGGTCGTTCGCGCTCTTGCATGGAGAAGGTGGAATGAGCAGTGTCATTCACATGGTCCGACTCTTTCCTTGCATCCACTAGGTAATACGACCCGTTGTGCAGATTCCGGCTTATAATGAACGGACCCTCCCATGGGGGAGATAACTTGTGTTTTCCCTCTTTGGATTGCGCCAAACGCAGCATCATGTCTCCTTCTTGAAAAACACGCGTCTTGACCCGGCGGCTATGATATCGCCGTAAGTCATGCTGATATATTGCAGACCGTTCCAATGCTTGCTCCTTGTGTTCTTCTAACATGTCCACAGTATCCTGCCGGGTCTTCTCGTTTTCCACCTCAACATAGGACGCCACTCGTGGCGAGTCGTGGATAATATCACTTGGGAGGACAGCCTCTGCACCATAAACCATAAAAAAACGGGGTCATTTGAGTAGACATGTTAGGTGTAGTACTGATTCCCCAAACCACAGTGGGTAACTCCTCAACCCATGCTCCAGCAGCTCGGAGACACGGTACTCGTAATCGTGGTTTCAACCCACGAAGTAGCTCTTGGTTTTCTCTCTCCACCTGACTATTGGCTTGTGGATGGGCCACCGAGGCTACATCAAGTCGAATGCCATTGTTTCCATAGAACTTCTCCATCTCTCCTAAGGACATATTGGTTCCATTGTCTCTAATTATGTTGTGGGGGTATCCAAGCCGATATATGATCTTCTTCAAGAATTGCACAGTTGTGGCCGCTTCACAGTTCGTAAATAGCATGACCTCAGCCCACTTTGTGAACTTATCGACGGCCACCAGTAAATGAGTCTTTTTGCACGGAGACATGTGGAAAGGGCCTACCATATCTATACCCCAAACAGTGAACGGCCAAGTCAATGGAATTGTCCGCAACTCCATAGCCGGCACATGGGTTTGCCGAGCATACCTCTGACATCCATCATATCTTGCCACCAAGTGTTCTGCGTCTGCTAAAGTCGTAAGCCAAAAGAAACTGTGCCGATATGCCTTAGCCACAAGGGATCTTGTGGAAGCATGATGTCCACAATCACCTTCATGGATTTCTTTCAATATTTGTTGGGCATCTTCTGGAGCTACGCAGCGTAAAAAGACACATGTAGCACTTCTCTTGTAAAGCTCACCGCCAGTGATAGAATAACCTTTTGCCCGTCTCTGGATTTGCCGGGCTACAACTTACTGCTGTGGTAACTCGCCCCTTAGTAGAAATGCCAGGAACGGCTCAGTCCATTCTGGAATAGTGCGCACCGCGGCTACAAATTCCGAGTCTGGGTCCCGGTGATCTATCTCTTCTTCTAACTCGGTTTTAACGGAAGGCTGCCACAATTCATCTAAGAAAACATTAGGCGGGACCGGCTCTCGACGGGAGCCGAGTCTCGATAGTGCGTCCGCAGCCTCGTTCTTACGCCGGTCAAAGTGCTCCACCTGATACCCTGAGAAAGACCCGGCTACTTTGTCCACCTCCCTGCGGTATGCTGCCATCATTGCATCCTTCCAGTCCCACGTTCCCGACACCTACTGTACCACAAGATCCGAGTCTCCGTAGCACTTTATACGCTTAATGCTCATCTCCTTTGCTACACGCAATCCATGCAACAAGGCCTCGTACTCGGCTACATTGTTAGAGCAATCAAAGTGAATTTGCAAAACGTAACGCAACTTATCTCCTTTTGGCTATGTGAGCACAACGCCGGCTCCCGATCCTTCATACTGCTTGGAACCATCGAAATGCATAACCCAAGATTCTGAACTTGGCACTAACGAGGGCACGCTTGTCTGAGTCCAATCATTGACAAAATCAACCAGTACCTGAGACTTGATCGCAGATCGGGGCTCATAATTGATGTGATAATCACCCATCTCGATGGCCCACATGGCTACCCTACCTATAGCATCTGAATTTCTTATAATATCTGCCATGGGTATGGAACTTACCACCGTTATGGGGTGTTCTTAAAAATACGGCTTCAATTTCCGACTGCCCATGAATACCCCAAACACTAGCTTCTGCCAGTGCGGATACCGCTGCCTTGCCTCTGATAATACCAGGCTCACGTAATAAACCGGCCGTTGCACCGGGTAATCCTTTCCATCCTCTTTACGCTCGACCATGGCTACTGCACTAACTGCTCGAGGCCCGGCCGCAACGTACAGCAACATGGGCTCTTTGGGACCCGGCGCTACCAAAATCGGGGCTTCAGATAGCTGCTTCTTTGGAGCTTCAAACGCCTCATCCGCCTCTTGATCCCATACGAAATTGTCTGTTTTCTTCAATAGTCGATATAGGGGTATTGCCTTTTCTTCGAGCCGAGATATGAACCAGCTCAACGCTGCTACACATCCTGTAAGTATCTGAACATGTTTCAATTCCTCTGGCTTTTTAGGCTCTGAATAGCTTTGATCTTCTCCGGGTTAGCCTCGATCCCTCGCTCAGAAACGATGAAACCAATTAGTTTCCCCGCGGGAGCTCTGAACACACATTTTGTTGGGTTGAGCTTCATTTTGTATCTCCTCAGGTTCTTGAAGGTCTCTTTTAGGTCATCGATGAACGTTTCTACGTTCCTTGTTTTAATCACCACGTCATCAACATAAGCATGGACATTGCGCCCAATCTGATCCTCAAAGCACTTCTGAATGCACCGTTGGTATGTTGCGCCGGCATTTTTCAATCCAAAGGTCATGGTTTTGTAACAAAAAGCTCCAAAGGGGGTTATGAACGACGTCTTCTCCCAGTCCTCCTCTTTGAGCTTTATCTGATGATACCCGGAATAGGCATCTAGAAATCATAACAAATCACTTCCCGACACCGCATCTATGATCTGGTCTATCCTTGGAAGGGCGAACGGATCTTTTGGACAATGCTTGTTGAGACTCGTGTAATCTATGCACATTCTCCACTTGTTATTCTTTTTCAACACTAAGACCGGGTTAGCCAACCACTTGGGGTGGAAAACCTCCATGATAAAGCCGGCTGCTAAGAGCCGAGCTACCTCTGCTCCTATAGCTTTTCTTATTTCTTCATTCATTTTCCTCAGGCCCTGCTTCACTGGCCGGGACTTGGGGTCAACATGTAAGCTATGCTCAGCGAGTTCAATCGGGATACCCGGCATGTCGCTAGGCATCCATGCAAAAACATCCTGATTCTCACGGATAAACTCGATGAGCGCGCCTTCCTCCTTGTTATCCAGGTTGGACCCTATGGCGAACTGCTTGGAAGAATCGCCCTCAATGAAAGCCACCATCTTGTGTCTTGGGATGCTTTAAACTTAGCTCTCTCATCATCAGTATTTGGTTTTTTCAAAGCTGTACGATCTTCCGGGTCTACCTGAGACCTATAATACCTGAGCTCTTCCTTTGCACAGGCTTGTTCTGTGAGGGCTGCATCTCCCTCATCGCACTCTGCTGCCACAACCCTGTTCCCATGAATAGTGATGGTCCGTTTAGGGCCCGGAATTTTCAACTCTAGGTAAACATAACATGGTCTTTCCATGAACTTGGCGTAAGCCGGCCTTCCAAACAGTGCGTGATAAGGACTACGCAATTTCACCACCTCGAATGTGAGCCACTCTACTCTGTAATTATCCTTGGATTCTCCAAAAGCAACCTCTAGTGATATCTTTCCCTCAGGGCAGGCCGAATGTCCTTGTACAATTCCGTGAAAAACTGTGGAGCTTTTCTGTAGCTGAGACTCTTTGAGCCCCATACGTAAAAAGGTCTCCCAATATAGGATATTGATACTGCTCCCACCATCCATCAGAACCTTCTTTAACTCATAGCCATTGACCTGCGGTGCTACTACCAAAGATAGCAAACCCGGATGTTCTATTGCTTCCGGGTGATCCCTTCTACTCCATGTTACTTCCTGATCTGACCATCTCATGTATCTTGGAACACCCGAAGAAACCGAGTTTACAGCTCTTTTGAGTATCTTCCTTTCCCTCTTGGTGGTCCCAGTGGTGTGAACATGAAACTGTCCTAGCTGCTTTGGGTTACTTTGAAAACCCCCTGCACCACCCTGGTTATTACCCGCGCTACCAGCTCCTGCATTGCCTGTGGGGGGTGGGCCGTTGCCCTGGTTTCCACCCAGACCGGCCCTCCTCCCCGGCCTAGACCTTGCGGTGCCTTCTTTATTTCCTCATTTTTCCACCTTTGTAGATCCACGCATTGCTCCAATGAATGGTTAGCCGGCCTGCCATTCCTACTATGGCGCGGGCAAGGCATCTTTAAGGCTTCGATGTGGTTAGTCGGTCGCAGTGGCCCTAGATAATTGCTTCCTCCGTTGAAGTTTCCTCCGTTAAAGTTCCCGTCCGCTCTGGGCCTTGCAAACCCGGCCTCAGTATTGGCGACTAACTCGGAGCCCCCCTCATACGGACGTTTGTGCTGGTTGTTTCCGTTGCCACCATTGTTACCTCCATTGTCACTGGTAGAAAATAGGCCTATAGTCCCGGTTCGCAAGGGCCAGTAGTCCCGGCCGCGCAACCGGGACTAGCTATGCGCGACTAAAGACCCCCCCCCCCCTATAGTCCCGCCATTTACGGACCGAGACTAAAGGCCCGTCCACGTGGGCGCCAGGGATCCGTCGCGGCGGAGGACCTTTAGTCCCGGTTCTTGTGGCCAACCGGGACTGAAAACCTGCGCAGGTTTAGGGTTTTAGGCCCCCTAAACCTGGTTCCTTTTTAATTTGTTTTGTTTTATTTCTTTTATATTTTATTTTGTGTTTTATTTTAATTTTGATGAAGTTTCAGTACACACACATATATATATATATATATATATATATATATATATATATATCTTACGATACTATATACATGCATATATATATATATGAAATTTCAAACAAGGAGAATTCAATAGGAATATATAATATATATTCAATATCGGGTGACCATATATACAACCTCGAACAAGTTTCCATATTACACAATTAAGATGGATGACCATACACAAATTCGAACAATTAAGATGGCTTATGCGGATAATAGTCATCGTCGGTGGACGCATGGTACTCTCCTTCCTTATCGATGACATGCCTAAGGAAAAATCCTGCTATTTCCTCTTGAATTGGTCGGAAGCGAGCTTCTGGAGTAAGCGCCCTCCGCAAGTTATTGAGACCCCTCCGCGTGGTCTCGTCCTTCTTCCTCTCAGAGATTTCTTTCCATATGTTCTCACAGACATAGTATCCACATAGACCGGTCCCCGGTGGCTGCTTATCCACACCTTTGACCACATTTTTAAATTTTAGCTCATGTTTGAATCCACCGACATGTCCAAGTGAGAACTGTCTCCAAACTCTACATTGCAAATAAAATAAAATGAACAAGGGAGTTATTAGCTTAGGAAATGAACAAAAGAGACCGATCGATATAGAGCGCAAATGATTGAAAAATAATTACCTTTGCATCATTTTTCTCATGTTGATCCAAAGATCTGTATTTGAATTCATAGAGTCAAAGATCAAAACTATGGAGTTCTGAAGATCAATTTTTAGCAGAATCCAGTGGAACCTGCGGACACGTTAGATGCACAGTCATGCATAACTTATCGATTAGACATACCATGCATGGAGTAAACAAAATAGAATGGGAACATGAGAGAAACACTCACCCAAAAAGGTAAGGAAATAGAATATATCTTTTGGATTCATGCTTTTTAAAAAATTTGTACAAGTCTTTCTCCACGTCTTTGGGGTGACGTTCTAACATAGTTCCATTAATGATTTGTGGGTCAATGAACCCAACATCATGGATGAGTCTTATTTTGCATTCCCAAATCTTCAATCTGCATAATAGCGTACGCAACAATATAGTTAGGACAATATATATATAGTGTAGGCAATGAAGAACGAGATGAGGTAGAAATAAATCACTTACAGAACGTAGCAACTCAGGATAGATTTGTCGAGCTCACGCAAATTGAACAGCTGGAACAATTCACTCATCTCAACTGTTACAGAGTACTTTTTAGTGTGATGCTCCTCTGTATAATCCACATACACAAATTCTTTGTCGGTCCATGTTATGAAATGTTTGTACCAACGTAGCAGAGCTTGCATTAGTGGTGGTAGATCCTTTTCCTTCGCAGGCTCGACGAGAGGCCCTTTCTTCTCATATTGTAATCCTGCCTCAGCCACTGGCGCATCGTCTAGGCCTAAAAAGAGACGAAGAGATATACCGGCCTCGGACGCATTTTGCATGGCAGTAGGTACAGTCAATCCCATTGCTGCCACAGCATTTATGACCTCGGGGTCCTGTTCCGGAGCGGCTTTCACTATGAGCGGGGGGATCGATTGTTTACTCTGCATCCCGAGCTGGGCAACTTGTTTCCCGCTTTTTTTCATTTTTCCTTTTCCTTTCTCCTCCTCCACTATTTTTGCTTTCTCTTTCTCCTCCTCCAATATTCCTGCTTGCTTACGAAGTTCAATATCATAGTCTTTAGGCAAATTCTTCACGGCTTGGGACACTGTCGACAAAAAACCCGTAGCCCAATAGTCTACAATCGGAGGGAATACTTCCTTGGGCTCAGGCTCCTTTAGCGCCTTCAGTCGGCCCTTCCATTTGTCAACGTCAGCCTTCACGGCCAATTTGGTTTCAGCATCACTAAATTCCCAAGGCCTTGGGGGGAGAGGCTTCAGTGATGGCTCCGGTACCCGTGTGGTCTTAGGTACATAAGGCTCCGGGTTAATAGACCAAGAGCAGGTTCCCTTACTGTCCGCCTGCCTCTGTTTCTTCGCTGGAGGAGGAATGGAGGGCGACGTCTGCTTATCCTCCGGAGGAGGAATGGGGGGCGACGACTGATTATCCTCCGCAGGAGGAATGGGGGGAGACGGCTGCTTTTCCTCCGGAGGAGGAATGGGGGGAGACGGCTGCTTTTCCTCCGGAGGAGGAATCGTGGGCGACGGCTGCTTAACCGCCGGAGGAGGAATCGTGGGCGACGACATCTTACCCGCCGGAGATTGTGGATCGGGGGACGGCGTCGAATGGCGTGAAGGAGGCGTAGGTGAACCAGCACCACCACCACCACCACCAGCACCTGCACCATCGGAGGGGGGTGGACTTGTTAGCCTTGGCGTCTCGCCTGGAAACACTATGTACTTCTTTTTCCATAGAATGAACTGGCGCTTGACATCTCCAAGTCTTCTCTCCCCTTCGGGTGTAGCTATGTCAATCTCCAGGTCCTCAAACGCTTGGACTATGTCTTCCACCGTGACACGAGCATAGCCATATGGAATGGGGTTGTTGTGATGGAGTGCTCCAGGTGTATAGGGTAAAGCACTTCCGGTAGCTACCTTCATGGAAATGTTCCCCACGGGATAATGCAGATCACATTCTTTCATCTCCTTTACATCATCCACGGGGTAGTGAGGCTCCGGTGCACGACTCTCGATCATCGGTGCATTAGCACCTGGAGTCGGGGCCTCCGTGGAAGCCACGCTGCTTCTCAGCTGATGCTGGCTTCCGAGATCCGCTGCATCTTCATGCGGCCCTGCAGCCGACGCTTTTTCTTTCTCAAGTATTCCCGCCACGATCTTCTTCAGCTCACTGACTTCCATTGCAAGATGCGACATTTGATCTGCAGCCCGGTCCGTACCTCTCTTACGGCTTCTGTAACAGTACGGGTCACCCTCCTGGGAAAACCCAACTTTCCACGGCAATCTGCCTTTGCCTCGTATATGTCCTCCGTGTTCAGGATTCCCGAGGGCATGGGTCAGTTGGTCTCTCTCTCTGTTGAACGTGAGCACGCCCTGTTGAGCTTTGGTCATTGCGTCAACAAGGTCTTTTGTGGGAGCAAACCTTTTCTGCCGGTGAACACACTCCCCTGTCTCCGGGTCTAACGATCCCCCATTCCCGTACCACCACATTTTGGCTCTTTCGTCCCATCCCTGTGTACCTAGACGGATTCCTCTTTCCCTCAGGCCGTCCTGCATTGCCTTCCACTTAGGCGCCGAAACGCGGTATCCTCATGGCCCCATAACATGATGGTACTGTTTCTTTTCCGCATTAGCCTTATTTTTTGCCGATATTTCCTTGAAATGCTCCGATTTATGTTGCATCACAAATTATGTCCAATCATCTCTCAGTTTCTCATGTTGTCCAGTGAAAATCGGAGTCTTGCCCTTGCTGACATATTCACGGAACAATTTTTTCTTGAAGTTCCGGAATGCTTCGGCCATCTTCTGAAAAGCGAACTCTTTGACTATCCTCCTCCTCTGAAGTCCACCCGGAACGTCCTCACCGAATTCATCTTTTTTGTTGTATTCCGGAGGTAGAATGAAATGTGCAATAAGCTTTCTAAACATAATCTTTTTCGTTCTCTTGTCGACATAAGTGAAACCAACACGTGCTTTCTTTGGCTCCTTCCATTCCTGGACGGTGATCGGGACGGTGTCTCTAACAAAGACTCCGCATTGGTTGATAAACTTTGTGGTGTGTTGTAGGGGCTTGCCGATTTCACTGACTGATTCGATGGTATATGTTTCTCCATCTTTCATCGACTTGGATTTGCCACGCTTTGTCATACTAGATCCGGCCGAGGGCTAAAATAAGAAAGAGAGTCGCGCGCGTTAGTGCATATGTATTCACATTTCAGTAAGTTTGTATCACGAGAGTCCCAATGTATATATATATATATATACCTCGCCGGAGGTGGTTGTTCTTTGCAATTGGAGATCGTCATTTGTCGACGGTTGACCTCCGTCATCAATGTCCATTCCTTCACCTCCTTGATCATCGACAATGTCCGTTCCTTCACCTGTTTCATCATCGACAATGTCCGTTCCTCCACGTTCTTGATCATCAAGGTTCAGATAAGAAGAGACTACATCGTCTTGTTGCTCATCTTCTGGGCCCGGCACATAAGGGTTCTGGTTGGCTATCATGCCGTATATAATACCTTCAGCCTCCTGATACGTATACGGCAAGGCTCCATTGTCCGCCATATGTCACTCCTGCAGACATGCATATAGTAAAAATTAATTAAGTATATAGGAGACTTAGCAAATATTACACCCTCTTTCTCAAATTGTCCGCCATATGTCACTCCGGTGGAAGAACGATGACCACCGGAGGGGGAAAACCATACTTTAGAGGTGTGTCCAAGATTAGTTTCTCAAATGACTTGGATAACCCCATAGCTACGTTGCATTTGCTTTTCTGGTCATTTTGGTATATTACACTTAATATTTTGAATTTATTGAATTAAAACTTATTTTCATTATTTTTTTGACTTAGGAATATTTAGGGTTAGTAGAATTAGAAAATATTAGTACAAATATATTTTTAGGGTTAGTAGACTTAGGGTTAGCACTTTGCAAAAAAAGAGTGCAGCCCAACTTTTGACTTAGGAATTTTTTTGTATGGATTTATTTTAACTTAGTAGGAAATTTTTTGACTTAGGATTTATTTTAACTTTGCAAAAAAAGAGTGCAGCCCAACTTTTTTTTTTTTGAGAATCCGAGTGCAGCCCAAGAGCGTTTTTTTTTCTCTCCCGCAGGTCGTGACGTCAGCGTGACGTCAACGTCCCTGTTTCGTCTTCCTCCGGCGAGGGCCACGGCGCCACTCTCCTCTCTCCCCCGCGAGCACGGCCACGGCCACTCGGCCACGCACCACGGCACGGCCACGGCCACGGCCACGCACCACGGCACGGCCACGGCCACGACCACGGCCACGACCACGGCACGGCCACGGCACGGGCATGGCCAAGCACGCACGCACGGGCACGGCCAAACCCTAAACAGATCCTCCGGCGGGGCCACGGCCGTCGTCGTCGTTTCTGATCGTCGTGCACGGTCCTCCAGAGATCCTCAAGAACGCACGGGCGGGCACCTACCGGAGACAGAATCGGCGAGGGCGGCGGGCAGCAACCGGAGACGGAATCGGTGGGGGCGACGGGCAGCAACCGGAGACGGAATCGGCGAGGGCGGAGCGGAGAAGACGAGATGTGTTTGGGGATTTTTGGGGGCAGAGAATATATAGGGGCAGCCCTTAGTCCCGGTTGGGGACACCAACCGCGACTAAAGGCCCCCCCCGCGGACCTTTAGTCGCGGTTCCTGTCCCCAACCGGGACTAAAGGGGTATTTTTTTCGCGGCGTTTTCGTTCCCGCGCGGAAAGAGCCTTTAGTCCCGGTTCGTCATAGGAACCGCGACTAAAGGTGGTTTTTCAAATACTTTTCCTTTTTCTAATCTTAAAGTACAAATAATATATCAGAAAATTTTGAAAAATAAAACTAATTCTTTTTAAAATCTTAAAAATACAAATAATATATCAGAAAATTCAGAAAAATAAAACTAATCATAAAGATTCACACACATCTTGAATATATATATATAGATAAAAAAGGCAGTACATAATGGCTAGAGTGGATCTAAACCTAAACGGAGAGCATAGATGCATGATCTGATATCTGCTAGTCATACTCCTGCCTAGGCCTATAGTACATGTACTCGTAGTCGTCGTAGTCGCCGCCGCCGTCGTCGTCACTATCGTCTGACGGTGCTCTGCACTCCCTCGGAGGATCACGACTCCAGGACTGGGCCTGAGGTACCACAGGCGGGGGATATCGCCGGCCCTGATGTAGTCCATGACGCTCTGTAGAGTCCGGCCGGACCACCATAGCCGACGACCGGCCTCGTGAAAGTTCCCAGGAGGCAGGCCGTCCTCCTCATACCTGGCGAGCGCCCTCTCACGCCGATTGATGAAGAAGGCATCCCAAGTATGCTGGTTATCGGGATGCCAACTGGGATTCCTCCGCTGCTCCGGCGTGAGCTCGTGATAGTAGTGGTTCGTGATGGCCGCCCGACGCGCCACACCTTGAGGAAGAGGAGGGACCGGCACTCCTCCAGCGCTCAGCATCCAACCGGCGGGAACGTTGTAGCCGCACGGGCAGGGGTAGTTCGAGGCCGAAAGTGCCTCCGCCTGGATGAATGTTAGAGTGGGTACGGTAGAAGCAATGAGAGAGAGTGGTGAGTTTGTATGTGTTTGTGCCAATGGTGTGGCAATGCATACATATATATAGCGAGAAGAAAACATCCCTTTAGTCCCGGTTGGGGACACCAACCGGGACTAAATGAGTTAGGGTTTCTTTTGGACCAATCAGATAGAATCACACGGATAATGTGTTTCTTTAAAGCGCTTGTGAGTCGTTGGATCCGGGGTGTGTTTCTTTCGAGCTGTTGTGAGCCGTTCGATCAGGGCTACGGTGTGTTTCTTTCGAGCAGTTGTGAGCCGTTGGATGAGGTGGTTTCTTAACCGTTGGATCAAAACCCTAGCACAACACTTTGTGAGCCAGAGGACCCTATATATAGCCCACCTTCATACACCGGTCAGTTCATCGAGCAAATACAAAACATCCGGATTCGCCATCATACGTCATGCCGTGCATTTGGTATGCATATTGCACCCAGTAGCCACGGTGGGGCTGTATGATGGCGATACCGATTGTTTTGTTCTACATCCCCCTTTAAGGTTTGATACATCATATATTCAGTTTATCGAGCAAGTACAAAACATCCGGTTTCGCCATCATACGTCCTACCGTGCATTTGGTATGCATATTGCACCGAGTAGCCACGGTAGGGCTGTATGATGGTGATACCGATTGTTTTGTTCTACACACCCCCCCCCCCTTTAACACATCCATCCATGCTATGGGTCAGTGTTCACTTTGAGCTCGGTTAGTAATGTGCAACTATTTGCTTGGTTCTGTTAGGGTGGCGCGTGGCGCGGGAGTTGCGACGCGTGGCGCGGGAGTTGTGACGCGTGGCCAGGAGGGCGCGGTATAAACTGTCGCGCCTCGAGCGCGTCTTCTCCTCTCCACGCACCGTCGCGCTTCCACCATGCCTCCGAGGAGGAACAGCACCACCGGCTTTCGCGGCGTCCGAGCACGGCAGAACGGAATGTTCAGCGCAGATATCCGCTGGGGGGACGACCGCATCCCCCTCGGCTCCTTTGCGACGGCGGCGGAGGCCGCCCGCGCCTGGGACGCGGCGGCCTGGCGCCTCAACCGCCCGCGTTCGCTGATGAACTTCAACGACTGCCACACCGTCTTGGAAGCGCAGGCCAGGGCACCGAAGCCGCAGATCGTCACTGCCGCCGACCACCTCCACCTCCGTCACCGCGCGTTTCAGGGCCTAGTCGACGCCAGGGAAGAACGCGTCGTCCGCGAGTATTACCGGAACAACCCGGGGGAGGAGAGCGCCGACGAGGAGCTCTGGCAGACCCGCGCGGCTGAGCGGGCGGAGCGCCGCCTCGAACGCCACCTCGCGTTAGATGCCGCTCGGGAGGCGAGGACGAGGGCGCTGCAAGAGCTTCGTCGGGCCGACCGCGCCGGCGAAGTCTGGGCCTCCGACGATCTGAGGTGGGGGCCTATCTCGGACATACCATCATGCACCTCCGACGACGACGAGGAGGTCACCGACGAGTTCGCCGACGTCGATGTCCCGGAGGAGGTCACCGACGAGTTCCCCGACGACGACGAGGAGTAGTGTTCGTATGTTCTCTCTTTTTAATAAAAGAATTTGTATTCCGGCGACACTGCGGCGCGCTAGCGCGTCTGTTTTCTGTTTTTAATAAAAGTTATGAAATCAGATATTTTATCACACAAGGTTTTGAGACATTTAAGTAACTTTCTGTTTTCCATGCTTTCCACTCGTTTTCTCAAATATTTTGGAAAGGAGTTAGTCTTAAACACATCAGAGATAATATAATTCACATGATCCATTCAAAAAAGTTTGGTACACAATAAATTATTACACATCAATTCTTCCCTTGTGTCCCTGCTTTCTTACGATCTGGCCGTATCCATGGAGCATCCTCATCATTTAACTTAATGCTTGGGTCAGTGTTGACTTTGAAGGGCGGAATTTCACCAAACATATTATAATCTTCTGACATGTCTGTCTTGTCCTCCACTCCCACGATGTTTCTTTTCCCTGGAAGAACAATGTGGCACTTTGGATCATCACATGATGTACTGATCGTTTTCTTATCTTTCCATTTCCTCGGTTTGCTACTCATGTCCTTCAAATAGAAAACCTGAGCGACATCTTTGGCTAGGACGAATGGTTCGTCAAGGTAACCAAGATTGTCGAAATCCACCATTGTCATTCCGTATTGCTCGTCCACCTTTACCCCACCTCCTGTTAGCTTGAACCATTTGCACCGGAACAAAGGGGACCTTAAAGGAGGGTCCATAGTCAAGTTCCCATATCTCCTCTATGTAACCATAATATGTGACCTTTTGCCCAATCTCGGTTGCTGCATCAAAGCGGACACCACTGTTTTGGTTGGTGCTCTTTTTATCTTGGGAGATCGTGTAAAATGTATTCCCATTAATCTCGTACCCTTGGAAAGTCGTTATAGTCGAAGATGGTGTCTTGGCCAACATGTACAGCTGATCTCCAACATCATTGTCATTCATTAAATGTTTTCGCAACCAACTGCCGAAAGTCTCCATGTGGGCCTTTCTAATCCATGATTCAGGCTTCCCCGGGTTGTTCGAGCGTAAAATATTCTTGTGTTGCTCGAAGTACGGAGCCACCAAGCTCGAATTTTGCAGAACTGTGTAGTGTGCTTCAGTCATAGAATGACCGTCCATACATATCATTGATTTCCTTCCGATCGTGCCTCTTCCACTTAGTCTCCCCTCGTGCCGCGATTGAGGAATACCAATCGGCTTAAGGTCAGGAACATAGTCAATACAGAACTCAATTACCTCCTCATTTCCATAGCCCTTTACGATGCTTCCTTCTGGCCTAGCACGGTTACGAACATATTTCTTTAATACTCCCATAAACCTCTCGAAGGGGAACATATTGTGTAGAAATACAGGACCGAGAATGGAAATCTCTTCGACTAGGTGGACCAGGAGGTGCGTCATAATATTGAAGAAGGATGGTGGAAACAGCAACTCGAAACTGACAAGACGTTGGACCACATCGTTCTGTAACCGTGGTAGATCTTCTGGACTGATTACCTTCTGAGAGATTGCATTGAGGAATGCACACAGCTTCACAATGGCTACTCGAACATTTTCCTGTAGGAGGCCCCTCAAAGCAATCGGAAGCAATTGCGTCATAATCACGTGGCAGTCGTGAGACTTCAGGTTTTGGAACTTTTTGTCCGCCATGTTTATTATTCCCTTTATATTCGACGAGAAGCCAGACGGGACCTTCATACTGCTCAGGCATTCAAAAAAAAATGACCTTCTCTTCTTTCGTAAGAGCGTAGCTGGCACGACCTTGAAACCATTCCGGATGCCGGTCATCTGGGTCTTTCAAAAGTTGCTGATCCCGCCGTGCTTCCTTTGTATCCTTTGTCTTCCCATACACGCCCAAGAAGCTTAGCAGGTTCACGCAAACATTCTTCGTAACATGCATCACGTCGATTGCAGAGCGGACATCTAGGACTTTCCAATACTGTAGCTCCCAAAATATCGATTTCTTTTTCCACATGGGTACGTGCCCGTCAACTCCCTGCGGAACTGATTGTCCGCCAGGACCCTTTCCAAAGATGACATTCAAATCCTTGACCATATCAAATATCTCAGCTCCAGTACGTTCCGCAGGCTTCGGCCGGTGATCTGCCTTGCCATTGAAATGCTTGCCTTTCTTTCTTACGTTATGATTTCGGGGAAGAAATCGACGATGACCCAGGTAAACGTTCTTCCTACAATTATCCAAAAATACACTTTCAGTCTCATGTAAGCAGTGCGTGCATGCTTTGTATCCCTTATTTGACTGTCCCGAAAGGTTACTGAGAGCAGGCCAATCGTTGATGGTTACAAAAAGCAACGCTCGTAGGTTAAATTCCTCTTCTTTGTGCTCATCCCACACAGGTATACCAGGTCTGCCCCACAATTGTAAAAGTTCATCAACTAATGGCCTTAGGTACACATCGATGTCGTTGCCGGGTTGCTTCGGACCATGGATGAGCACTGGCATCATAATGAACTTCCGCTTCATGCACAACCAAGGAGGAAGGTTGTAGATGCATAGAGTCACGGGCCAGGTGCTATGGCTGGAGCTCTGCTCGCCAAAAGGATTCATGCCATCAGTACTTAGACCAAATCTTATGTTCCTTGCGTCAGCTGCAAAATCTTTGAACTCTCTGTGGATCTTTCTCCATTGCGTTCCATCAGCGGGGTGTCTCAACTCCCCGTCGGACTTACGGTCCTCTTTGTGCCATCGCAACAACTTGGCATGCTCTTTGTTCTTGAACAGGCGTTTTAGCCGAGGTATTATAGGAGCATACCACATCACCTTGGCGGGAACCCTCTTCCTGGGTATCTCGCCCTGAACATCGTCACCAGGGTCATCGCCTCTGATCTTATAACGCAATGTAGTGCATACAGGGCATTCATTCAAATCCTCGTATGCACCGCGGTAGAGGACGCAGTCGTTAATTCATGCATGTATCTTCAGAATCTCTAAACCTAGAGGGCACACAACCTTCTTTGCTTCGTACGTACTGGCGGGCAACTCGTTATTCTTCAGAAACATATTCTTCAATATTTTTAGCAAATTTTCAAATGATGAGTCAGCTACACCTTCCCGTGCCTTCCATTTCAGCAAATCCAGTGTGCAGCCCAGCTTTTTCAGACTATTGTCGCATCCTGGGTACAGCGACTTCGTGTGATCCTCTAACATGCGATCCAAATTCTCCCTCTCCTTGTCAGTTTCGCAGCGTCTCCGTGCATCAGCAATGATCCGACCAAGATCATCAGCGGGCTCATCATGTGCCTCTTCTTCACCTTCACCAAACCCTTCCCCACCTTCCGCATCATCCTCCATGAAGGTATCACCGAAAGCGTCATGATAGTTGAAATCGATATCATCCTCTTCTTCATCTTCTTCCATTCTAACCCCTCTTTCTCCATGCTTGGTCCAACAATTATAGCTTGGCATGAAACCGTGCCGAAGCAGGTGCATGTGAACGACTCTTGAGGAGGAGTGACCCTTCTCATTCTTACATTCAGCACATGGACAGATAATAAAACCTCGCTGCTTGTTCGCATTTGCCACTACGAGGAAATCTTTCAAACCCGTAGTGAACTCGCCGGAGAGTCGGTTACCGTACATCCATTGCTGATTCATCTGCATTATTATTATATAAAGTATATAATTAAGCATCATGCATTTGTTAAACTAACTAGCTGGAAATAATACAAATCATTAAAGGGTTCAAGTTGCTAACCGCGACCGCGGAGGTAAAATAAATGAAAACGCTCAAGTGCGGCTCGGACACTTAATATCATGTGTGTTTCATGCTATCGGGCATTTCATCGAACACCAAGTGTGCATAGTAGGAACCAAAAGCATACCCACCACCCCTTGTGAATGTTGTGAGCAGAAGTGACACCAAATGTGGCTAAGTGCAGCGAGCTGAGTTCTATATATAGGGATGGGCCTTTAGTCCCGGTTCACCTGGACAACCGCGGCTAAAGGCCGTGGGGCCAGACCGATGACCTATTAGCCCCGGTTGGTCTGGACAACCGGGACTAAAGCCCCTCCCCTCCGACAGCTGTGGACCGAGCGCGCTGGGCCCAGACTATTGGTCGCGGGTCTCGTCCCGAACCGCGACTAAAGACCCCTATGGTCGCGGGCCGATTATTTTGGGGACTAATGGGGGCGTACCGAAGGCCTATTTTCTACCAGTGTGTTATTCGGTGTAGCCCCGTTACCGGTTCTTCCATTGCTGTTCACATTAGCTTTTCCCTTCTTATCCTCAATATCTTCTTCTGTGGTGTCGGTAGAGGCATGCTTGTTGCACGCGTCCATCAACTCCCCCATACTAATTTCTGAAACATGCCTGCTGGATTTCATGCGCACCAATTTTTGCACCAAGGGCGTATATCTGCATGTTTTCGCCATAGCTTGTATCGCATCCTTTGGCTGGATATCGGTGGAAGAGTGGAGTATCTCCATGAATCGGCGCACCCAGCTGCGTGCCGACTCCCCCTTTCTCTGCACACACCGATCCAAGTCGTCAATCGTATATAATTTCCTGCAAGTTCCATGAAAATGCTTGACGAAAGCCGACTTAAGCTCACTCCACGAATTGATAGACCTCTCAGGCAGGTTATTGAACCATAGTTTAGTTGCTCCTTCAGACATCATGAGATACATAAATTTGGCTTGGAGTTTTTCTGAAGAATTACGAATAGACATGGCCATCTCATAGCTGCTTAACCAGGTCTCAGGATCCATGGTTGGCTCATAGTTGACAACTTTACCAGGCTCTTTGAACTTGTCCGGACAAGGCTCGGCCCTGATAGCGTCTGATAAGCATTTGGGTCCGGCTAAGTTTGTCGACATCGGCCTTATTCTTGAAACTTGTGAAGCCTCGGCTGCTGCGGCAGGAGGCGCGCCAACTCCTGGACCTTGCGCTACAGACCCGGCCGCACGCCTTGCCCGAGAACTATCCACGATAGCCTGCGCCGCTGAGACCACAGGAGTTGCTGGTCTAAGTGGAGGAGGCGGCATTTTCTGCTGCTCTGCTCTCTGTCGTGCTTAATTCGACTGAATGTTCCTCGTATTACCTTCCTGCCGACTGATATACGGCGTCCCGTGCATGCCGCTCCTGTTGTCCGGGTAATTTGCTTGCTGAGCCACCGCGGTGCGTAACATCTCTATAGCCCGCTGTGTTTCTATTGCTTGAGGCGACTCTCCCAATGGAATACGGTCGAGCGCTAAAGTTGCGGCGTACACGTTGTCCATAGGGTTATTGTAGTGACCTGACGGGGTGTGAAATCGTGATGGTGGTGGTTGCATAGCATTGCCCCCGGCCGCCCCAGCGGGTATCGCAGGTGACCCGACTGGCATGTTAGTCGGTTGTCCCCCGAGTGTTGCTCCTGCATACCCAGTTCCTTGATTCGCGACCGGGATTTGCTGGTCTTGAGGCGTAATGAATAACGCGGCCGGTTGTATGTCTCCGCCTGTCGCAGGCAGTCTCGTCTAATGCCTCTGATTATATGCTCTAGTCGTTTGTGCCTGTATACGATCCTCTAACTCATCCAACCGACGTTGACGCACGACCATCCCCTGTTTCTCGGCTTCTACATCTCTCCTCTGTTGTTCCAATGCTCGGCGGGCCACATCCAAGTCTCTGGCCCGGGCCGCCGCGTTCTTCGGGGTTATCACCGTTGCTAACACTGTGGGATCCAAGATCAAGTTGTTGTTGAACAGAGCCGGATTTGGTGGGTGTGACATTCCCGCACCAGCTGTTCTGTTCGTCCTAAATGCGAACATGTTCCTGTGATGAGCAATTTCCCCCGTTTCGCTGGTGACGGACGTCTGCTTACCATCGACCCGGGCTCCAGCCGAGTTTCCATTGATCGAAGCCTGTTGTTGGGCCAGCGCTTGCGCCGCACCAGCCGCGGCTACTGATACATCACCCTGATTCAGATTTATTGCAGGGGCTGTGTAGACCGCAACTCGGCGCGCAATGCCTGGTGAAGATTCATATTCTGCAACCTCGCAGCTATCTTCTTCATACCGATCTTCAAGCAGGTGCAGGATAGATTCGGTATCATCATCTCCAGTAACCCGGCCACGCGGGGTCCATGTCGGCTCCTCCGACTGTTCCCTCTTCGTGGTGGGTGCTTGTAACATCCCAAGTATGAAAAATAGCCATTAGAATGTTTTGCTCTCTGTTATTTTATGTTTTGCATCATGGCATCATGTTCATTGCATTTGTTTTGCTTGTTTTCCATTTGTTTTCCTCTGTTTTGCTTTGTTTTCCAACTGTTTTCCTTTGTTTTCTATTTGAATTTCAAACCAAATTTTAAACCTTTTGTTTCATCCTTGTGATGTTACAATTTCCAAATGAATATTTCAAATCAAAACAATCAATTGTTTCCATTAAAGTTGTTATTCCAAAACTATTGTTTTGTTTCTATCAAAATTCAGTTAATACCAAACTCCTTTTCAAATTCAATTAATTTCCAAAACAGCAACCCTTTTGAAAATTATGAAAATGACAAAACCATTCAATAAATCCCTAAGGTTCAACTATTTAAAATTGTGGTTTTTAATAGTTCACTTAATCCAAATGTTGTTCAAATTCAAACAAAACTCCAAACAGCAATCCCTTTGGAATTAATGAAATTCACACAACAACTCTAAGCAATTGTTGCAAATAAAATTGAGGGTTCAATCTATTTGTAATGGTTGTTTTTAATAACTCACTTAACTCAATTTGTTATTCAAATTCAAATACATTTTACAAACATCAACCTTTTTGGAATTAATGACAATTACACAACAATTATAATCATTTGTTTCTAATTAAACAATAATGTTCACCCTATTTAAATTCTTGTTTCAATAATGTCACTTAATCCAAAAATCATTCAAATTAGAACCCATTTACAAACAACACTTATATTTTGAATTTTTGGAAAAACAAAAACTTGGCAAGTGTTGCTATTACAATAAAGAGATTTTACAAATTTTCCCTAAAATATTCTACCCCAAAACTATCTCCTTTTTCTCCCTTTTCCAATCAGCAAAAAAAACAATAGAGCAAAAAAATAATAATAAAAGGAAGCAACCAGAGAGAGAGAGGCCCAGCCCAACTTACCCCTTCGACCCATCCCACCCTTCTTCAACCTCTGTACGGACTCCATCGAGCCTGTACACGTAGCAGAGAAGGAGAGCAACGGCTGCGACCATCTCCTCCCCCTCCTTAAAACCAGGTCGATGCCCTAGCCCCCTCTGCCCTAATTTCTCTCCCTCCATCTCTTCTCCCCCGCCTCCACTCTTCCCTCTTCCTCCATCTCTCTTCTCTCTGCTAATTTTTCTCTGTACCTGTACCACCACCGAAATTTCTCCTCCTCCCCTCCGGCGATCGCCGCCCTTCCGAGGCTCCTCCGCCGGGCAAAGGGCGTGAATGGAACCCCCCGGCCTCCAGCTCCCTACTCCACCCCTCGGCTTGGGCCGGGACTGCCCAGAGCGCCGCCGCCATCCGCATCAAGTCGCCGCCGCGGCCAACCTTCTGCCCCGACCTGCTCCGCCTCTGCTTCTCCCTCGAGGTGAGCGACCTCTCCTCGGTCCCCTCCCTGCCTCTCCTCTCTCCCTCGGCCACCAAACACACCCACAGCACGTCCCCACGGCGCCCTCCGGCGAGCAGCAGCCCGCCGGCGACCCCCCCTGCTCTGTACGTTCAGATGAACTGAACATATGCCGTTCAGTTAAAATCCCGCGCGGATCTGCACCTTATACCCCCGAGTCCCCCTTCTCTGTCACAAACGCACAGCACACCGCACTGGTTAACCCCCTTGTGAGCAAGCCTCAGGTCCAGGGTTCGAACCCCCAAAGCCACACCTTTTTTTCTGTTTTTCTTTTTCTGCCCGAAGTTCAGAAAGTCAGATCTGAGCAATTACTTCAAAAATCCATATAAAATTGAATATCACTCCAATTTGAATGATTCAAAATCCTGTGGATTCATAATTTTGTTCTCCTTTTATTAATGTCAAGTTTGCAACATGTTTCTGTAAAAATTTTGCACTAAATAATTAATTACAGAAAATGCAATAAAATTTGGAAACTTTGGAATTTCATAACTTTAGTTCTGCTCATCCAATTTAAGCAAACTTGGGCTCTAAAAATTTGTCTTAACAAACTCTACACATTGGTATTTTATTTGGTCACAATTGAAATAATTTTGAGCATGTTCCCTCTGTTTACTAAAAATGGCAGAATAAGAATGATTATGGAAAATTGCATAATAAATTCAATAATAACCCAAAAATTATGTTTAATAACTCAAAATGTTCAGTGAAACATTTGCTACATGTTTTCAACCTTTTCAATGCAATTTGGTTACTGTTTTGAATATTTTGAATTGGTGAAATATTTAAAAACTTGTCTAATTCACTTAATTTTGCAAAATTCATAACTTGAACATAAAAATTCCAAATTCAACAAACTAAATATGTTTTCCAATCAACTTTTCATGTACTTTCCAAATATCAACTTTGTTTGCTGTTTTGAATAATTTAAATTGCTGAAAACAACTGTTTCTTTATTAATGCATTTAAAATTGCCAAATTAATAACTTGCTCATTTTAAATCCAATTTCAACAAATAAAATATGTTTTCCATGCAAAATTAAACCACCTTTCCAAATATAAAATTTGTTTCATGTTTTGAATAATTAAAATTGGTTAAATAATTTAAAACTTGTTTAAATCATTTAAAATTGTTAAATTCATAAATAATTTATTTGAAATCCATTTTCAACAAGTGAAACATGTAATCCACCCAAAATTATGTGTTATATTCAAATATGAACTTTGTTATCTGTTTTGAACAATTTAACTTGATGAAAACAACAAGTGCTTGTGTGACACCCTTAAGGAACCAAAATTTCTTAACTTAATCAATAAATTTCTAAACTTGGTAAACCCTATTTTTAAATTGGTTCTATTGTTGTTATTTTTTTGTTTTCCTCATCTATGCATCATGATAATCAACTTTCACCTGATGATTAGTTGTAGAACAATTGTTTCAACCTTAAATTCATGGGCTTTCCATATGCAATCCAATTGCATATGGGTCCATTTAATCATGTTGTTATCTTGTCAACTAATTTATTTTGATGCATCAATTAAATTTCCATGCATCATCCCATGTTTGTGCACTATGCCATGTTATTGATTGTTTCTCTCTGCGTTGTTTGTTTGCTTCTTCTCGGATACACGACGACGTTGAGACCGACGATACTTACGACACCCCTTCTAAGGATCTAGCTCAGTACCAGGCTGCTGAGTTTGCAGGCAAGTATTCACTCACATGAACCATTGTGTTCCTTTCAACATTGGATACCGATACTTTCCGTTGTCTATTCTGCTAGCCTATGAATCGTTGCTTCTGTTACGAACCTATCACATGTATCCTTTAACCCTGATATTGCCTCACCTCCACTCCCATAACCCCGTTGTTTGAGCCCGTGTCTTACTAGCATGATTAGGGTTGTTTCTGCTCGAGTCTGTTACCCGTTACTTTCTGTTACTATATTTCTATTATGTTCTGGGGCTCGATGTTAAACAACAACCTGTTAATTTTGAGGTAATAATAATTTGCTGATAAGGCACCGGCAGGAGGCCCGGCGTGGTTTTGAGGCCTGCTAGTGTCGACCCTAATAGGAAAAGGGTCTTGTCTACTGATCCATGATGAGCGCACTAACCGCATGTGGGAAGCGAGTATGGGCGCCCCCCTCAATTTGATTCGATTCGCATCTCGTCCAAATCGCCACACTTAGTTCGGGCTTTCCATTTGATGCATGCATGTGCAGGTGCGAACCCTTGGCGCCAGGGTGGAACTTTTGTAGTCGGCATTTAGGGCGGCGTGTTCTTAGAGTGCTATGAGGGTCCCCTTTTCTTCGTGGGGCTCGATTAGCCGCGCACGCACATCATGTGGTTCTTTGGGCTTGATGCGAAGAAGAGTTGAGTTATGTTGAGTGCCTCGCTTGGTGGGTTAGCTCCCCTCCTGGCGGGTCATTCTTACGTGTACGGCCAAATTGGTGCATCCCTGCAGGGTTAAATCTTCTCGAGAAGCCGTGTTTTCCGCGGTTATGGATTACTTGGTGAAAGTACTGGCTAACAAGTACTCAGAACAACTTACACCTAACTAATGATAACTTGACTAGTAATAGGCTTATTGACACAACAATCTGAACCATCACTAATCCAACGGTGTGAGTTATCCTCGGATTGCTTCTTTGGACAAGGGGCGAGATCCAGGAGGGGTTTGTTTGGTGGTTAGTTATAGTTGGTTACGATACGCTATCTTATCTCCTTTCTGATAGCCGGAAGTATTAGCAACTCTGTAGTTGGTTAGAGCAGCCAGCTGCTGCATCTTTTATATCCCCTTTCTTCCGTTGAACCCAAAGCATCTGTGCTTGGTGTTGACGGGTTACACTTTGGTGAACTGTGAGTTTTGCTTGCCAGTACGTTTATGTACTGACCCCTTTGGGGCTGTGGTTTCCGCAGACTACGTTTCCGAGGATCCCCATGGTGGCTACTACGTGTAGTATGACGAGGCTGCTGACGAGTAGATAGCGGACCCGGGCAGGATCCGAGACTTCGTGGATGGGCTCCGTCTTTTTGTTTCCGGCCTCTTAGGCCTATTTGGATCTTGTCTGTACTCAGACACTTTGGATGCTTCCGCTGTGATGTAATGATGTATTGTTGGGACATGTGTCCTCTGGATGATTGTATTTGCTATCTCTGCTCTAGTGAGAGCTATTTGCAACTTATTTCCATCTTTTGTGTCGTAGAGATCTGTTGTGATATCACTTGTTCCAATGCCGTTGACGTACCATGTGTGTATGTTTTGAAGTACGTCAATGGAAGTATCTGGATTTCTATGGGATGGTTTGCGCAGATGGTGAATAGTAAGAGAATGGTTGTCACACGTTTACGTGTTGGCCTGCTCATATTGAGATGCGGGTGCCGGTATGCCCCGTAAGCCATTTATCTACTGTTTAACGGACTGTGAGTATCCCCTAGAAGTCCGGGTGCGACAAATGGTATCAGAGCCTGTCTGCATGTAGGATCCCTTTTTACTGGTCGCAGTTGAGTCTAGAAACTATTTTGTAGCTATATAGGAAAAATGAAACGTGAGAGTAGGAATTATGTTCTTTTTCTTCTTTCCCCACCCACCCTCCCTTTTCTGGTAAGTAAGTGCAACGTTGTTTTCCCTTCTCATCTAAACTTTCAAGTTAGGATTTCACGTATCCTGGTTTCTCTAGGATAGTTATATCTACTAGTCCATAGGAATGGAGGTGGTTGTGACATGATTTATCATGTTGCCTACTCATGATTGAGAACGGAGGCGTGTAAGCCCCGGAAGCAAGTCCTCTATTCCTTAAGCAGTAGATATTGATCCTTTAGAAGCCCGGATGGGTTTTCCGTAGTACCTCAGGAGTGTTTTGGTCTCGTTTTCCCGGTGTTGCTTTGATATCCTGTTCTTCTCAACATCCTTTTCGTCCGTTGAAATCTTGTTGTTGCTTCCCACTTCAGTTATTCTACCGGCGTCTAATCAATAACGTTGTTCCACCCTTCTGGCCAGATAGTCTATTCTCCAAATGAATCAAATTCTATTCAGCTATACACCCTCGATACAAAACCTCTACCTCTACTTGAAAATGTTCTGGTGGTTTGCAAATTCCCTGACGTCTTTCCAGAAGATTTGCCAGGAATGCCTATCATCTTGAACTTCCAGAAAAACTATCCAAGGTGAACGATGTGTTTCACGTGTCACAGTTCAAGAGGATCTTCGCAAGAAGTATTCGGACCTTTTCTTTTCTCAGTGGGAATCTCGGGGCGCGATTCCTTCAAGGGGGGCGTTTTGTAACATCCCAAGTATGAAAAATAGCCATTAGAATGTTTTGCTCTCTGTTATTTTATGTTTTGCATCATGGCATCATGTTCATTGCATTTGTTTTGCTTGTTTTCCATTTGTTTTCCTCTGTTTTGCTTTGTTTTCCAACTGTTTTCCTTTGTTTTCCTTTGTTTTCTATTTGAATTTCAAACCAAATTTTAAACCTTTTGTTTCATCCTTGTGATGTTACAATTTCCAAATGAATATTTCAAATCAAAACAATCAATTGTTTCCATTAAAGTTGTGAGTCCAAAACTATTGTTTTGTTTCTATCAAAATTCAGTTAATACCAAACTCCTTTTCAAATTCAATTAATTTCCAAAACAGCAACCCTTTTGAAAATTATGAAAATGACAAAACCATTCAATCAATTGTTTCCATTAAATCCCTAAGGTTCAACTATTTAAAATTGTGGTTTTTAATAGTTCACTTAATCCAAATGTTGTTCAAATTCAAACAAAACTCCAAACAGCAATCCCTTTGGAATTAATGAAATTCACACAACAACTCTAAGCAATTGTTGCAAATAAAATTGAGGGTTCAATCTATTTGTAATGGTTGTTTTTAATAACTCACTTAACTCAATTTGTTATTCAAATTCAAATACATTTTACAAACAGCAACCTTTTTGGAATTAATGACAATTACACAACAATTATAATCATTTGTTTCTAATTAAACAATAATGTTCACCCTATTTAAATTCTTATTTCAATAATGTCACTTAATCCAAAAATCATTCAAATTAGAACCCATTTACAAACAACACTTATATTTTGAATTTTTGGAAAAACAAAAACTTGGCAAGTGTTGCTATTACAATAAAGAGATTTTACAAATTTTCCCTAAAATATTCTACCCCAAAACTATCTCCTTTTTCTCCCTTTTCCAATCAGCAAAAAAAAAACAATAGAGCAAAAAAATAATAATAAAAGGAAGCAACCAGAGAGAGAGAGAGGCCCAACCCAACTTACCCCTTCGACCCATCCCACCCTTCTTCAACCTCTGTACGGACTCCATCGAGCCTGTACACGTAGCAGAGAAGGAGAGCAACGGCTGCGACCATCTCCTCCCCCTCCTTAAAACCAGGTCGATGCCCTAGCCCCTTCTGCCCTAATTTCTCTCCCTCCATCTCTTCTCCCCCGCCTCCACTCTTCCCTCTTCCTCCATCTCTCTTCTCTCTGCTAATTTTTCTCTGTACCTGTACCACCACCGAAATTTCTCCTCCTCCCCTCCGGCGATCGCCGCCCTTCCGAGGCTCCTCCGCCCGGGCAAAGGGCGGGAATGGAACCCCCCGGCCTCCAGCTCCCTACTCCACCCCTCGGCTTGGGCCGGGACTGCCCGGAGCGCCGCCGCCATCCGCATCAAGTCGCCGCCGCGGCCAACCTTCTGCCCCGACCTGCTCCGCCTCTGCTTCTCCCTCGAGGTGAGCGACCTCTCCTCGGTCCCCTCCCTGACTCTCCTCTCTCCCTCGGCCACCACACACACCCACAGCACGTCCCCACGGTGCCCTCCGGCGAGCAGCAGCCCGCCGGCGACCCCCCTGCTCTGTACGTTCAGATGAACTGAACATATGCCGTTCAGTTAAAATCCCGCGCGGATCTGCACCTTATACCCCCGAGTCCCCCTTCTCTGTCACAAACGCACAGCACACCGCACTGGTTAACCCCCTTGTGAGCAAGCCTCAGGTCCAGGGTTCGAACCCCCAAAGCCACACCTTTTTTTCTGTTTTTCTTTTTCTGCCCGAAGTTCAGAAAGTCAGATCTGAGCAATTACTTCAAAAATCCATATAAAATTGAATATCACTCCAATTTGAATGATTCAAAATCCTGTGGATTCATAATTTTGTGCTACTTCTATTAATGTCAAGTTTGCAACATGTTTCTGTAACAATTTTTGCACTAAATAATTAATTACTGAAAATGCAATAAAATTTGGAAACTTTGGAATTTCATAACTTTAGTTCTGCTCATCCAATTTAAGCAAACTTGGGCTCTAAAAATTTGTCTTAACAAACTCTACACATTGGTATTTTATTTGGTCAGAATTGAAATAATTTTGAGCATGTTTCCTTCTGTTTACTAAAAATGGCAGAATAAGAATGATTATGGAAAATTGCATAATAAATTCAATAATAACCCAAAAATTATGTTTAATAACTCAAAATGTTCAGTGAAATATTTGCTACATGTTTTCAACCTTTTCAATGCAATTTGGTTACTGTTTTGAATATTTTGAATTGGTGAAATATTTAAAAACTTGTCTAATTCACTTAATTTTGCAAAATTCATAACTTGAACATAAAAATTCCAAATTCAACAAACTAAATATGTTTTCCAATCAACTTTTCATGTAATTTCCAAATATCAACTTTGTTTGCTGTTTTGAATAATTTAAATTGCTGAAAACAACTGTTTCTTAATTAATGCATTTAAAATTGCCAAATTAATAACTTGCTCATTTTAAGTCCAATTTCAACAAATAAAATATGTTTTCCATGCAAAATTAAACCACCTTTCCAAATATAAAATTTGTTTCATGTTTTGAATAATTAAAATTGTTTAAATAATTTAAACCTTGTTTAAATCATTTAAAATTGTTAAATTCATAAATAATTTATTTGAAATCCATTTTCAACAAGTGAAACATGTAATCCACCCAAAATTATGTGTTATATTCAAATATGAACTTTGTTATCTGTTTTGAACAATTTAACTTGATGAAAACAACAAGTGCTTGTGTGACACCCTTAAGGAACCAAAATTTCTTAACTTAATCAATAAATTTCTAAACTTGGTAAACCCTATTTTTAAATTGGTTCTATTGTTGTTATTTTTCTGTTTTCCTCATCCATGCATCATGCTAATCAACTTTCACATGATGATTAGTTGTAGAACAATTGTTTCAACCTTAAATTCATGGGCTTTCCATATGCAATCCAATTGCATATGGGTCCATTTAATCATGTTGTTATCTTGTCAACTAGTTTATTTTGATGCATCAATTAAATTGCCATGCATCATCCCATGTTTGTGCACTATGCCATGTTATTGATTGTTTCTCTCTGCGTTGTTTGTTTGCTTCTTCTCGGATACACGACGACGTTGAGACCGACGATACTTACGACACCCCTTCTAAGGATCTAGCTCAGTACTAGGCTGCTGAGTTTGCAGGCAAGTATTCACTCACATGAACCATTGTGTTCCTTTCAACATTGGATACCGATACTTTCCGTTGTCTATTCTTCTAGCCCTATGAATCGTTGCTTCTGTTACGAACCTATCACATGTATCCTTTAACCCTGATATTGCCTCACCTCCACTCCCATAACCCCGTTGTTTGAGCCCGTGTCTTACTAGCATGATTAGGGTTGTTTCTGCTCGAGTCTGTTACCCGTTACTTTCTGTTACTATATTTCTATTATGTTCTGGGGCTCGATGTTAAAGAACAACCTGTTAATTTTGAGGTAATAATAATTTGCTGATAAGGCACCGGCAGGAGGCCCGGCGTGGTTTTGAGGCCTGCTAGTATCGACCCTAATAGGAAAAGGGTCTTGTCTACTAATCCATGATGAGCGCACTAACCGCATGTGGGAAGCGAGTATGGGCGCCCCCCTCAATTTGATTCGATTCGCATCTCGTCCAAATCGCCACACTTAGTTCGGGCTTTCCATTTGATGCATGCATGTGCAGGTGCGAACCCTTGGCGCCAGGGTGGAACTTTTGTAGTCGGCATTTAGGGCGGCGTGTTCTTAGAGTGCTATGAGGGTCCCCTTTTCTTCGTGGGGCTCGATTAGCCGCGCACGCACAGCATGTGGTTCTTTGGGCTTGATGCGAAGAAGAGTTGAGTTGTGTTGAGTGCCTCGCTTGGTGGGTTAGCTCCCCTCCTGGCGGGTCATTCTTACGTGTACGGCCAAATTGGTGCATCCCTGCAGGGTTAAATCTTCTCGAGAAGCCGTGTTTTCCGCGATTATGGATTACTTGGTGAAAGTACTGGCTAACAAGTACTCAGAACAACTTACACCTAACTAATGATAACTTGACTAGTAATAGGCTTATTGACACAACAATCTGAACCATCACTAATCCAACGGTGTGAGTTATCCTCGGATTGCTTCTTTGGACAAGGGGCGAGATCCAGGAGGGGTTTGTTTGGTGGTTAGTTATAGTTGGTTACAATACGCTATCTTATCTCCTTTCTGATAGCCGGAAGTATTAGCAACTCTGTAGTTGGTTAGAGCAGCCAGCTGCCGCATCTTTTATATCCCCTTTCTTCCGTTGAACCCAAAGCATCTGTGCTTGGTTTTGACGGGTTACACTTTGGTGAACTGTGAGTCTTGCTTGCCAGTACGTTTATGTACTGACCCCTTTGGGGCTGTGGTTTCCGCAGACTACGTTTCCGAGGATCCCCATGGTGGCTACTACGTGGAGTATGACGAGGCTGCTGACGAGTAGATAGCGGACCCGGGCAGGATCCGAGACTTCGTGGATGGGCTCCGTCTTTTCGTTTCCGGCCTCTTAGGCCTATTTGGATCTTGTCTGTACTCAGACACTTTGGATGCTTCCGCTGTGATGTAATGATGTATTGTTGGGACATGTGTCCTCTGGATGATTGTATTTGCTATCTCTGCTCTAGTGAGAGCTATTTGCAACTTATTTCCATCTTTTGTGTCGTAGAGATCTGTTGTGATATCACTTGTTCCAATGCCGTTGACGTACCATGTGTGTATGTTTTGAAGTACGTCAATGGAAGTATCTGGATTTCTATGGGATGGTTTGCGCAGACGGTGAATAGTAAGAGAATGGTTGTCACACGTTTACGTGTTGGCCTGCTCATATTGAGATGCGGGTGCCGGTATGCCCCGTAAGCCATTTATCTAATGTTTAACGGACTGTGAGTATCCCCTAGAAGTCCGGGTGCGACAGTGCTCTCTCTAGTTCTGTAACAGCCCAAGTATGAAAACTACCCTATAGAATGTTTGATTTCCTGTTTAATTTAAGTATTGCATCATGTCATCATATTGTTTCCATGTTGTTTGCTTTTGTTTCTAAATTGTTGCATTTGTTTTCCACTGTTTTCACAACTCAAATTCAAACCTTACTAAAACAATGTTTTCATACTTGTTCTGTTACAACTTTTGGAATAAAAATAACAAGTGAAAACAACCAAATTGTTCCATTTTATTTCATGTTGATCACTTATTAAATTGTTGGTTTTAATCAAACAATTAATTCAATCAATTAATTAAATCATCTTCAATTTCAAATCAAATGCATCAAACAGAACCTTTTTGAACTTATAAACTTTAACAAGCCAATCACTAATGTTTAATCAAATTAGTCATAGGGTTACCCCATTAAATTCCTTGTTTTCCATGTTAATCAATTAATTTTAAATTGTTCCAAATTCAAATCATCTTCAAACAGCACCCCAAATTGAGTTACAAACCAATTTATACACATTGTCAATTCAATCAACTAATTTTAATCTTTTATTTCATAGGGGGCTACCCTATAAAAAAGCTCTTTTCTGATTGGGTTCCTTAATATTAAAATTTCCCAATTTTGGCTTTCAAAATCCAAACCTCATGTTAAATCTCAAATTTTGGTACCTATCTCTGGAAATGGTTACCTAAATTAACTAATTAGCCTACCCTAAATTTTCTGGGGAAATTTTGTCAAACATAACATTTATCTTTTTCTTTCTAAAATCAAAACTACAAAAAAAAAAAAAACAGAACAATTTATTAAAAAGTTTGTGGGGGATGAGGGAGAGGCAGGCTGGGCCAAGCCAGCCACTACCCCAGCTTCCAAACGCGGCAGCGGGCCTGGTGGCCTATTCTTCAAGCTCCGGACGACGACGTCAGCACAACGCCAGCGTTCAACCACTCCGAGCTCCACCTGCCCCTCCCTGCCTATATCTACCCCTACATTCCCCACCAAACCCTAGCCTAGGTCCCTGTTCCCCCTTCTATACCGACGCCAGCCATCTCTCACCCTCCTTCTAGTTAGCCAATTTCTTGCGGAGTTCGGGGGTGGAAGAATTGCGGAGGTGATCGTCGGGGACAGTACGCCATGACCTCCATCGACCCCTCTGATGCCACCATCGACACCGCGTGCACCTCTACTTACTCTCCGACAACCGCATCAGAGCCCAGGAGACCGTGATCGACGACGGCGAGGTCATCACCGTCGCTGCCGTACTGAAAATTCTCGCCGCGCCGTCGCCACCCGTCGTCCTCCCGTCCTCCTCTCGCCTCCGAACCAGCTCCCGGTGAGCCACCGCACCGATCCCACCCCCTGTAACCTCCTCCCGCTTCCTGTTCGCGCGTTTCCCTTTCTGAACCGCCGGCGGATGTCCACCACCGTGTCGCCATGGATGTCGTGGAAGCGTTTTCTTTGCGTGCACGGGCCCGTCGAGCAAACGAACTTGTCATCCTGGCTGATGCGCGTACTCCCAGTTGCTCAGCGCCACCAATCCGTGACCTCGTCGCCGGTAGCCAACGTTTTCTTTCCGCCGCTGTCAGTCACCGTGTTTCAGGTTCAGTTAAAGTTCAGATCCACACCTAACACCTTTTCCTCACTGCGCGTGTACCTGTGACAAGCAACGCTCATCCATCGCACTGGTTACACCGCACCTCTTCCTTGCGCTCGGTCGGGGTTCGAGTCCCCGCAAGCGCCACCTTTTTTGGGAGTTTTTCCCCGCGTTAGGCCCCACCCGTCATCCACGCTATTGCCACGCAGGCACCGTGAGCCCACGGGCCCCCCTGGCAGCGCGTGGGTACGCTTCCAGCGCGTAACAAAAGGATTTCAGCGAATTTCCTAAAATCCCTAATTCTTTTTAATAAACAGAATTAACACAAAACTTTAAAAGTTAATAACTTTTATTCTGTAATTCCAATTAATACAAGTTCTATATGAATTCTGATCCAAATTTCCTAATGTTTCCAAATATCCAATTTGTGTACTGTTTTGAACACTTCAAATGCATTTAAAATTCAAATTTAAATAATTCAAATGTTAATTTGTAAATTCCATAACTAATTATTTATTAATCCAATAAATGCAAATAAAATATGTTTTCCATACCATTTCACCTCACCTTTTCAAATATAAATTTTGTTTTCTGTTTTGAATAATTAAAATTGCCTAAGCCATTTAACTCTTGTTTAATTCAATTAAAAATTGTTTAAAGTTGTTTAATTCATAACTAAATAATCCTAAGTCCAATTTCAAAATGTGAAACATGTAATCCAACTAAAATTTGATAACCTTTTCAAATATCAACTTTGTTATTTGTTTTGAACATTTTAACTTGATGAAAACAACAATTACTTGTGTGACATCATTAAGGAACCAAAAATTCTTAACATGACAAATAAAATCCCACCTTTGTTTCATTCCTTTTCCATTTGCATCTAACTTGTTTACTTCTTGTTATCATCATCATGCATGCATCATGTTTAACTACTTACACCTGTTAATCAAATGTAGATCATTGCTTCAACCTAAACCACTTGCATCCATATGCAATTCACATTGCATATGGGTCCAATTAAATTGTGTTATCTTGTCAAGTAGTTTATTCTGATGCATCTATCAACATGACATGCATCATCCCATGTTTGTGCACCTATGCCATTATATTGATTGTTTATCTTTCTGCATTGTTTGTTTGCTTCTTCTCGGATACACGACGACGTTGAGACCGACGATTCTTACGACACCCCTTCTAAGGAGTTAGCTCAGTACCAGGCTACTGGGTTTGCAGGCAAGTTATCACTCACATGAACCACTGTGTTCCTTTCAACATTGGTTACCGATACTTTCCGTTGTTCCTTTTCTGCTGGCCTTAGTAGTAGTTGTTCCTGTTACGAACCTATCACATGAATCCCTTAACCTTGATATTGCCTCACCTCCACTCCTATCACCCCTTTGGTTGAGCCAGTGTCTTACTAGCATGCTTAGGTTGTTTTGCTCGAGTCTGTTACCCGTTACTTTCTGTTACTAATTCTATCATGTTCTGGGGGCTCGATGTTTAATCAATCAATCATGCCACTATTATTGTTAAATAATAAATTTGATGATAAGGCACCGGCAGGAGGCCCTGTGTGGTTTTGAGGCCTGCTAGTGTCGACCCTAATAGGAAAAGGGTCTTGTCTACTGATCCATGATGAGCGCACTACCCGCATTTGGGAAGCGAGTATGGGCGCCCCCCTCAACTTGACCTGATTCGCATCTCGTCCAAATCGCCTCATTTAGTTCGTGTTTTCCATTTGCCGCATGCATGTTTTTGCGAGCCCAGCGCAGGGTGGAACTTTTGTAGTCGGCATATAGGGGGACACGTTCTTAGAGTGCTATGAGGGTCCATTTTCTTCTGGGCTCGATTAGCCGTGCGCCCAAGGTTCTTTGGGCTTGATGCGAAGAATGGTTGGTTGTGTTGAGTACCCCGCTTGGTGGAAGGGCCTTTCCATCTGGCGGGTTATTCATGAGTGTACGGCCAAATTGGTGCAACCCTGCAGGGATAATCTTCTCGAGAAGCCGTGTTTTCCGCGGTTATGGATTACTTGGTGAAAGTACTGGCTAACAAGTACTCAGGACAACTTAAACATAATGATCAAACATGTTACACCCCATGATTAATAACTTGACTAGTAATAGGTTGAGGACATAATAATTTGATTCACCTTTAATACAACTGGGTGAGTTATCCTCGGATTGCTTCTTTGGATAAGGGGCAAGATCCAGGATGGGTTTGTTTGAAGTTATCTTTCAGTTGGCTACAATCCTCGATCTTATCTCCTTTCTGTTAGCCGGAAGTGGTAGAATCTCTGTAGTTGGTTAGTGCAGCAGCCAGTTGCAGCATCATTTATATCCCCTTTCTTCCGTTGAACCCAAAGCATCTGTGCTTGGTGTTGACGGGTTACACTTTGGTGAACTGTGAGTCTTGCTTGCCAGTACGTTGGTGTACTGACCCCTTTGGGGCTGTGGTTTACGCAGACGACGTTTCTGAGGATCTACATGGTGGCTACTACGTGGAGTATGACGAGACTGCTGACGAGTAGATAGCGGACCCGGGCAGGACCCGAGACTTCGTGGATGGGCTCCGTCTGTTTGTTTCCGGCCTCTTAGGCCTATTTGGTTCTTGTCTGTACTCAGACATGTTGAATGCTTCCGCTGTATTGTAAAGATGTATTGTTGGGGCATGTGCCCTCTGAATGATTGTATTTGCTATCTCTGCTCTAATGAGAGCCATTTGCAATTTATTTCAAGCTTTTGTGTCGTAGAGATCTGTTGTGATATCACTTGTTAAACGCCGTTGACGTACCATGTGTGTATGGTTTGAAGTACGTCGACGGAAGTGCCTTTGATCTCTAGTGGATAGTTTACATCGACGATGGAATAGCAGGGCTTGTGTTGTCGTGCATAAGCGCAGGCCTACCAGGAAGCTGGGACGTGGGAGCAGTTATGCCCCATAATCCAAGCATCTGCTATCCAGTTCGTACGGTGAGTATCCCCTAGAAATCAGGGTGCGACAAATGGTATCAGAGCCTGTCTGCCTGTAGGATCCCTTTTTACTGGTCGCAGTTGAGTCTAGAAACTATTTTGTAACTATATAGGAAAAATGAAACGTGAGAGTAGGAATTCTGTTCTTTTTCTTCTTTCCCCACCCACCCTCCCTTTTTCTGGTAAGGAAGTGCAACGTTGTTTTCCCTTCTTATCTAAACTTTCAAGTTAGGATTTCACGTATTCTGGTTTCTCTAGGATGGTTATATCTACTAGACCATAGGAATGGAGGTGGTTGTGACATGATTTGTCATGTTGCCTACTCACGATTGAGAACGGTGGCAAATAGGCCCCGGAAGCAGATCCTCTATTCCTTAAGCAGTAGATATTGATCCTTTAGAAGCCCGGATGGGTTTTTCCATAGTACCTCAGGAGTCTTGTTCTCGTGTTTCCCGTTGTTGCTTCGATATCCTGTTCTTCTCAACATCCTTTTCGCCGTTGAAATCTTTTTGTTGTTTTCCAACTCAATTCTTCTACCGGCGTCTAATCAAAACTTCCTCGTAAACTCTTGTCCAACTAAAGTGTTATTTCATACCGGAGAATCACATTCCTTTGTGTCAACAATCTTTTCCACAACATACAACCCAATTCTGGTTCCACTAAGCAATCAAATCACCGTTCACTCTCCGGAATCTCAAATGTTGACTTCCAAGATAAGTAAGAACAATCCAATTCTAATGAGAGGCCACATATTCCTCGTTTCTCTCATGTTGCTGATTCTGACATTGATGTCATTCTTGGTGTTGCATTGATGTCAATAACTCTGTTCCAACCTTATTACAGATAGTCTATTCTCCAAATGCATCAAATTCTATCCAGCTATACACCTCAATGCAAAACCTCTCCCTTTACTTGAAAATGTTCCGGTGGTTTCCAAATTCCCTGACGTCTATCCAATGTGCACGATGTGTTTCACGTGTCACAGCTCAAGAGGATCTTCCCAAGAAGTTTCCGGACCTTTTCTTTTCTCAGCAGGAATCTCGGGGCGCGATTCCTTCAAGGGGGGGCGTTTTGTAACAGCCCAAGTATGAAAACTACCCTATAGAATGTTTGATTTCCTGTTTAATTTAAGTATTGCATCATGTCATCATATTGTTTCCATGTTGTTTGCTTTTGTTTCTAAATTGTTGCATTTGTTTTCCACTGTTTTCACAACTCAAATTCAAACCTTACTAAAACAATGTTTTCATACTTGTTCTGTTACAACTTTTGGAATAAAAATAACAAGTGAAAACAACCAAATTGTTCCATTTTATTTCATGTTGATCACTTATTAAATTGTTGGTTTTAATCAAACCATTAATTCAATCAATTAATTAAATCATCTTCAATTTCAAATCAAATGCATCAAACAGAACCCTTTTGAACTTATAAACTTTAGCAAGCCAATAACTAATGTTTAATCAAATTAGTCATAGGGTTACCCCATTAAAATCCTTGTTTTCCATGTTAATCAATTAATTTTAAATTGTTCCAAATTCAAATCATCTTCAAACAGCACCCCAAATTGAGTTACAACCAATTTATACACATTGTCAATTCAATCAACTAATTTTAATCTTTTATTTCATAGGGGCTACCCTATAAAAATGCTTCTTTTCTTAATGGTTCCTTAATATTAAAATTTCCCAATTTTGGTTTCAAAATACAAACCTCATGTTTAAATCTCAAAATTTTGGAACATACTCTTGGAAAATGGTTCCTAAATAACTAATTAGCCTACCCTAAATTTTCTGGAAATTTTGTCAAACAAAACATTAACTTTTTCTTCTAAAATCAAAACTACAAAAAAAAAACAGAACAATTTATTAAAAAGTTTTTGGCTGAGGGGAGAGGCAGGCTGGGCCAAGCCCAGCCCACAACCCCAGCCTTCCCAAACGCGCGCGGCCTGGTGGCCTATTTCTTCAAGCTCCGTACGACGACGTCAGCACACGCCAGCGTTCAACCACTCCGAGCTCCACCTGCCCCTCCCTGCCTATATCTACCCCTACATCCCCACCAAACCCTAGCCTAGGTCCCTGTTCCCCCTTCTACCGCCGCCAGCCATCTCTCCCCTCCTTCTAGTTAGCCAATTTCTTGCCGGAGTTCGGGGGTGGAAGAATTGCGGAGGTGATCGTCGGGGACAGTACGCCATGGACCTCCATCGACCCCTCTGATGCCACCATCGACACCGCGTGCACCTCTACTTACTCTCCGACAACCGCATCAGAGCCCAGGAGACCGTGATCGACGACGGCGAGGTCATCACCGCCGCTGCCGTACTGAAAATTCTCGCCGCGCCGTCGCCACCGTCGTCCTCCCGTCCTCCTCTCGCCTCCGACCAGCTCCCGGTGAGCCACCGCACCGATCCCACCCCCTGTAACCTCCTCCCGCTTCCTGTTCGCGCGTTTCCCTTTCTGAACCGCCGGCGGATGTCCACCACCGTGTCGCCATGGATGTCGTGGAAGCGTTTCTTTGCGTGCACGGGCCCGTCGAGCAAACGAACTTGTCCTCCTGGCTGATGCGCGTACTCCCAGTTGCTCAGCGCCACCAATCCGTGACCTCGTCGCCGGTAGCCAACGTTTTCTTTCCGCCGCTGTCAGTCACCGTGTTTCAGGTTCAGTTAAAGTTCAGATCCACACCTAACACCTTTTCCTCACTGCGCGTGTACCTGTGACAAGCAACGCTCATCCATCGCACTGGTTACACCGCACCTCTTCCTTGCGCTCGGTCGGGGTTCGAGTCCCCGCAAGCGCCACCTTTTTTGGGAGTTTTTCCCCGCGTTAGGCCCCACCCGTCATCCACGCTATTGCCACGCAGGCACCGTGAGCCCACGGGCCCCCCTGGCAGCGCGTGGGTACGCTTCCAGCGCGTAACAAAAGGATTTCAGCGAATTTCCTAAAATCCCTAATTCTTTTTAATAAACAGAATTAACACAAAACTTTAAAAGTTAATAACTTTTATTCTGTAATTCCAATTAATACAAGTTCTATATGAATTCTGATCCAAATTTCCTAATGTTTCCAAATATCCAATTTGTGTACTGTTTTGAACACTTCAAATGCATTTAAAATTCAAATTTAAATAATTCAAATGTTAATTTGTAAATTCCATAACTAATTATTTATTAATCCAATAAATGCAAATAAAATATGTTTTCCATACCATTTCACCTCACCTTTTCAAATATAAATTTTGTTTTCTGTTTTGAATAATTAAAATTGCCTAAGCCATTTAACTCTTGTTTAATTCAATTAAAAATTGTTTAAAGTTGTTTAATTCATAACTAAATAATCCTAAGTCCAATTTCAAAATGTGAAACATGTAATCCAACTAAAATTTGATAACCTTTTCAAATATCAACTTTGTTATTTGTTTTGAACATTTTAACTTGATGAAAACAACAATTACTTGTGTGACATCATTAAGGAACCAAAAATTCTTAACATGACAAATAAAATCCCACCTTTGTTTCATTCCTTTTCCATTTGCATCTAACTTGTTTACTTCTTGTTATCATCATCATGCATGCATCATGTTTAACTACTTACACCTGTTAATCAAATGTAGATCATTGCTTCAACCTAAACCACTTGCATCCATATGCAATTCACATTGCATATGGGTCCAATTAAATTGTGTTATCTTGTCAAGTAGTTTATTCTGATGCATCTATCAACATGACATGCATCATCCCATGTTTGTGCACCTATGCCATTATATTGATTGTTTATCTTTCTGCATTGTTTGTTTGCTTCTTCTCGGATACACGACGACGTTGAGACCGATGATTCTTACGACACCCCTTCTAAGGAGTTAGCTCAGTACCAGGCTACTGGGTTTGCAGGCAAGTTATCACTCACATGAACCACTGTGTTCCTTTCAACATTGGTTACCGATACTTTCCGTTGTTCCTTTTCTGCTGGCCTTAGTAGTAGTTGTTCCTGTTACGAACCTATCACATGAATCCCTTAACCTTGATATTGCCTCACCTCCACTCCTATCACCCCTTTGGTTGAGCCAGTGTCTTACTAGCATGCTTAGGTTGTTTTGCTCGAGTCTGTTACCCGTTACTTTCTGTTACTAATTCTATCATGTTCTGGGGGCTCGATGTTTAATCAATCAATCATGCCACTGTTATTGTTAAATAATAAATTTGATGATAAGGCACCGGCAGGAGGCCCTGTGTGGTTTTGAGGCCTGCTAGTGTCGACCCTAATAGGAAAAGGGTCTTGTCTACTGATCCATGATGAGCGCACTACCCGCATTTGGGAAGCGAGTATGGGCGCCCCCCTCAACTTGACCTGATTCGCATCTCGTCCAAATCGCCTCATTTAGTTCGTGTTTTCCATTTGTCGCATGCATGTTTTTGCGAGCCCAGCGCAGGGTGGAACTTTTGTAGTCGGCATATAGGGGGACACGTTCTTAGAGTGCTATGAGGGTCCATTTTCTTCTGGGCTCGATTATCCGTGCGCCCAAGGTTCTTTGGGCTTGATGCGAAGAATGGTTGGTTGTGTTGAGTACCCCGCTTGGTGGAAGGGCCTTTCCATCTGGCGGGTTATTCATGAGTGTACGGCCAAATTGGTGCAACCCTGCAGGGATAATCTTCTCGAGAAGCCGTGTTTTCCGCGGTTATGGATTACTTGGTGAAAGTACTGGCTAACAAGTACTCAGGACAACTTAAACATAATGATCAAACATGTTACACCCCATGATTAATAACTTGACTAGTAATAGGTTGAGGACATAATAATTTGATTCACCTTTAATACAACTGGGTGAGTTATCCTCGGATTGCTTCTTTGGATAAGGGGCGAGATCCAGGATGGGTTTGTTTGAAGTTATCTTTCAGTTGGCTACAATCCTCGATCTTATCTCCTTTCTGTTAGCCGGAAGTGGTAGAATCTCTGTAGTTGGTTAGTGCAGCAGCCAGTTGCAGCATCATTTATATCCCCTTTTTTCCGTTGAACCCAAAGCATCTGTGCTTGGTGTTGACGGGTTACACTTTAGTGAACTGTGAGTCTTGCTTGCCAGTACGTTGGTGTACTGACCCCTTTGGGGCTGTGGTTTACGCAGACGACGTTTCCGAGGATCTACATGGTGGCTACTACGTGGAGTATGACGAGACTGCTGACGAGTAGATAGCGGACCCGGGCAGGACCCGAGACTTCGTGGATGGGCTCCGTCTGTTTGTTTCCGGCCTCTTAGGCCTATTTGGTTCTTGTCTGTACTCAGACATGTTGAATGCTTCCGCTGTATTGTAAAGATGTATTGTTGGGGCATGTGCCCTCTAAATGATTGTATTTGCTATCTCTGCTCTAATGAGAGCCATTTGCAATTTATTTCAAGCTTTTGTGTCGTAGAGATCTGTTGTGATATCACTTGTTAAACGCCGTTGACGTACCATGTGTGTATGGTTTGAAGTACGTCGACGGAAGTGCCTTTGATCTCTAGTGGATAGTTTACATCGACGATGGAATAGCAGGGCTTGTGTTGTCGCGCATAAGCGCAGGCCTACCAGGAAGCTGGGACGTGGGAGCAGTTATGCCCCATAATCCAAGCATCTGCTATCCAGTTCGTACGGTGAGTATCCCCTAGAAATCAGGGTGCGACAAGTACTGCCATGCCTACCGACTCTTCTCCATCCGATTGAACACAGGTGGCGGCCCTTGACACAAAATCATATTCATTATTGTCAAAAACTGAACCAGATGTACGTACCATACTCACGAAGATGTTGACCCGGCCAATCACGACGACAGATACGGTTTCCTGCTGGTCAGACTCTAGCCCCCAACCAAAATCGTCGACGATCTTCTCTCCTTCGGGGTTGGTGATGATCTTGCTGATAATGAAGTTCTTCATGCTTTCCAGAGCTTCTCCCGTAATGTAAACACCTTTGGACGTAGGCCCCACGGTGGGCGCCAACTGTCGTGGGAAAGTCACGGGAGATGTTACCGGAGGTAACTTAGGTTGGGATAAATCGACTCTGGTGTTTGGGGGAGGGTTTAGCTCAGATCGGGCACAAGATTTATCCTGGTTCAGCCTCTCCATTGGAGATGATAGCTTACTTCCACCTAGGATCATACTGATTGGCGATCTAGAGGCTCGGGCTGCAATGTCGCCGAGACTCCAATCTAGGGTTACAATTACTTGCTTCTGTATATCTAGAATAACTCGAATCCTCTTCCTACGCCATAAGGGCCGGTTTATATAACACCCGGTTTACTGGCTTTCCTTACAAGATACATCTAGAGCCCTACTCGGGGTCTACACGTAACCCTAATTACTTTCCGTGACCTCCAAGTCTTGGACTCCATGGTTTGCACCACCTTTCGGGCCTTCTAGAACCTCCCTCACCCTGAGCCGGGTCACCAGCGTATCCTCCAGCCCATCAGTCATATCCGGCCCACCATCTCATTGCGAGGTCTTCATCCAAGCTTCCTCCAGCCGAGTCTTTATCCCTCCGTATGGGCCTGCCGGGTTATTATCCCCCAACACCTTTGAAGGAACAAAAGTATTATCCCGTGCTAAAGGATATCATTGCTCTCACCGTGCAGAAGTTTTGGAGGAATCCTCCCAAGGCCAAGAAATTTGTTGAGGAGAATACCATGTCTCGCTATGGCAATGATGGGGCTCAAAAAGTGAGGTCTTGCTTCAATTATAAAGATAAGCACCACTTCATTTTGGAGTGTCCCTATGAAAATAGAGAACTCCATAGTGGTAAGCTCGTTCGCAAGGATAAGTCCAATGTTGAGTACAAGAAACCTCATTTCAAGAAAAACCCTTCAACAAGAAGTCTCCCACCAAGTTTGTGCTAGTGACTCAAGAGGAGTATGATTCCGGGAGTGACGAAGAAGAAGAAACCACAAGTGAAGTGTCCTCTCTAGCTATTGCTTCTACTCCATCGTCTTCATCTCTCTTTGAATCCCCAAATGAAAATCATACTCACCAAAATGCCAAGTGCTTCATGGCTAAGGCCTCGGAGGTATCACCTTCTCCCAACTCTAAGACCCCAAGTGAACTAGAAAATCTTGCTAGTCTTAGAGTAGAAGATGAAATGCTCTGTTTGGAACGTTTTATGTCTAACATGCAAGGGGAGACCAAGAAGTACTTTGAACATCTCATGAGCCAATTGGGAGAGGCCCAAGAAGCTCTTGAGAAGAAAGGTGAGGTTGAAAGAAGAGATGCGGATGAAATTGCATCCCTCTCTATGACTCTTGAGGAAGAGCATGATGGTAGAGTTTCTCTAGAGGAGGAACTTGAATCTATTGAATTAACACATAATGAACTTGTTTATAACATCACTAAGGAACGTGAACTTGCTATTGCTAAATATAAAAAGGCTAAGTTTGGTGTTGGTCATGGTAAACTAACCGAGGAGTTTGAAACTCTAACCAAGGCTCACTAAGCTTTGGAGAGCCAACACTCATCCCTCAAAGAGTTGCATGAACAACTTCAAACTAAACTTAATAAACTTAACCAACCTAGCATCACTACTTCTTCTTGTGATCATGCAAATATTATTGAGGAAAATTCTAGGTTGAAGGATGAGCTAGCAAGGCTCAAGGGTAAAGGCCCTCAAGTTGAGAAGGTTGTGGTCTTTATCCCACAAGTGGTTGACCCTAGATCTAATGTGGTTGATGCTAGACCATATATGAGTGCTCCAAGGCCACAAGTGGGCAAGAAAGGTCTTGGCTATGTTGCTAAGAAGAAGAACAACAAGAAGAAGAAGAACAAGAAGAAGGCCAACAATGGTGCTTCGGGTGGTATTGTCATTAGGGACAACACTACTCGTAGCACACTTGCACAAGCAAGCAATGTTGCTTCGAGTAATAGTGTCATGAGGGACAACACTAGTCGTAGCACCTCCGCGGGAACTAATAATCCACACCATTTATTATATGTTGATTATTATAGTGTTGTGCAAGCTAAATATGTTGGTCCTATTGAGGGTTTCATTGACTATACCATTTGGGTTCCAAAGACCCTTGTTACTAACATAAAGGGACCCTCCTTGGATCCTAACTCTAGTCAATGATCTCTTGCAGGACTATGCTTCCGGTGGGAATAAATGGATAATTGATAGTGGATGCACTAGCCATATGACCGGAAGCAAAGAACTTGTGACAGAGTTGCGCCCAAATGACATACAAGCAACCGTCAGTTATGGAGACTCGTCCTCATCCAAGCTATCCGGGTTCGGCAAGGTTGTGATTGCTCCCGATATCACTATTGTGAACTTCATGCTTGTTGAATCCCTTGGTTTCAATTTACTTTACGTCCGCTCTCTTGGAAATATGGGTTTCTACGTCTTTTTTGATGAAGATATTGTGGTCCTTTTGAGGATCAAGACTCTTGACATCGCATACGTGGGACATGTTGAAAATGAGTTGTTCGTAGTGGACTTTTTGAAGTCTAGCAACTCTCAAACAATGTGTCTTTTCGGAAAAGCGGACGTGGGATGGTTGTGGCATCGCCGCTTATCCCATGTCAACATGAGAACTTTGCAAAGTCTTCACAAAGGTGGCCTTATTGTCAGACTAAAAAAAAATGTTTCTTTTTCAAAGGATCGCGTTTGTAGGTCGTGTGTTGAAGGAAAGATGCATGATATGGTGCACAAGGCCAGGACTATTATTTCATCAAAGAGGATCTTGGAGCTTCTCCATGTTGATCTCTTTGGTTCCGTGCCCGAGGCAAGTCTTGGAGGCAAGAAGTATTTCTTGGTGATTGTAGATTACTATTCAAGATAAACTTGGGTATATTTCTTCAAGTGCAATAGTGAGACTCAACAAACCATCACCGACTTCTTCAACCAAGTGCAACGTCAACACAATGTGCAAATCATGGGTATTAGGAGTGATAATGGTTCGGAGTTCAAGAACTACACTTTGAATGAATTTATTAGTTAAGAAGGCATTCGTCATCAATACTCCGCCACTTACACTCCCCAAAAAAATGGTGTTTCCGAAAGGAAGAACCGCACTCTCTTGGATATGGCAAGGACCATGTTGGCGGACTATACTTCTCCCTAATATTTATGGGCCGAGGCCATATCCACCGCATTCCACTCCTCCAACCGCCTCTACATCTGCAAGGGCTTGGACAAGACTCCATATGAGATCCTCACCGGCAACAAGCCCAATGTATCCTACTTCCGTCTATTCGGTTGTAAGTTCTTTTATTTGATCAAGGGTGTTAGGTTGTCAAAATTTCAATCCAAACTATTGAGGGTATATTTGTTGGTTACGGTGCCGAATCCCACACTTATAGATTCTTTGACAAAGCCTCACGGATTGTCATAGAATCTTGTAGTGTGGTTTTTGAGGAAAATGATGGCTCCCAAGTGGCGCAATTTCATGTTTCTAATGTAGGTGTTGAAATGCCTCAAGAAGCCATAGGAAGGATGGGTGTGGGATATTTCCGCCCCATTGAGGGACACCTTATGGCGACTCTAGAAGGACTATGCTCTACTCAAGTGGATCCCTCCTCTATAATAGAAGAATAAGCCGAGGAAAGTGATGCACCTAACCAAGAACATGTTGAAGACCCTCCTCCTATTGACCAAGTTACTACGCAAGATGCAACCACTCCTATCATTTATGCTAGTCAAGGTCAAGGCCAAGATCAACCATCCTCTTCATCCTCTCCTCAAGTTGAAGCTATTGTTGAAGATATTATTGATGATGATGATGATGATGATCAAGGCCAAGTTGGTCAAGACGGGGACCCAAATGATCAAGATGATCAATAGATTCCTCCTCGCAATAGTGCGGAGATCGAAGCCCGTCGTGCTAAAAGGATAAGAAGAGCTTTGAAGCATATTGATGCCCAAGACAACAAGGTCTTGGAAGATATTCAAGCTAGAAGATCCACAAGAAGGCAATTGACACATTTTAGTGAGCATCAAGCTCACATATGTATGGTGGAACCAAAGAAAGTGTTTGAAGTTCTTGAGGACTCCGATTGGGTTGAAGAAATGCATGATGAGCTCAATAATTTTGAGCACAACAAGGTTTGGAGATTAGTCGAGAATCCCAAAGATTTCCACAATGTTATTGGAACTAAGTGGATCTTCAAGAACAAGCAAGATGAGCATGGCATTGTCATAAGGAACAAGGAAAGATTGGTAGCTCAAGGTTACACTCAAGTTCAAGGCATTGACTTTGATGAAACTTATGCTCCTGTGGCTCGCCTTGAGTCCATCTGTATCCTCCTTGCATATGAATTTCGCATAATTTCAAATTGCAACAAATGGATGTCAAAAGTGCTTTATTAAATGGTCCACTGAAAGAGGAGGTATATGTTAAGCAACCCCTGGGGTTCGAGAACCTCAACTTTCCTAACCATGTCTACAAGTTCGATAAGGCGCTCTATGGACTTAAACAAGCACCACGTGCGTGGTATGAGCACCTTAGAGAGTTGTTGGATGACCGTGGTTTTAAAGTTGGGAAGATCGACCCTACTCTCTTCACAAAGAGAGTAAAGGGAGAGCTCTTCATATGTCAACTCTATGTGGATGATATTATCTTTGTCTCAACTAACCAAGCTTTCAATAATGAGTTCTCAAAGCTTATGACTGACAGGTTTGAGATGTCTATGATGGGAGAGCTTAAATTCTTCCTTGGCTTTGAGATAAACCAATTGGCTCGTGGGACTTTCATTTCTCAAGCCAACTATACCCAAGACACGATCAAGAGAATTAACTTCCAAAATGAAAAGATCAAGCCATCTCCTATGCAAGTCAAGTGCCACCTATCTCGTAACCCGAAGGGTAAAGATGTGGACCAAAAGTTGTATCGTTCTATGATTGGTTCTTTGCTTTACCTTTGTGCATCTAGGCCCGATATCGTTTTGACTGTAGCTGTGTGTGCAGGGTATCCACGGCTTCTAAGGAAAGCTATTTAATGGCGGTCCATAGGAACTTTCGGTATTTAGTTCATACCCCAAGTTTTGGTTTGTGGTACCCAAAGGGGGCACAATTTTCTCTCAAGGGCTACATGGTTTCCGATTGGGCGGGTGATCAAGATGATAGGAAGTCCACTTCCGGGGCTTGCCAATTTCTTGGTAAGTCTTTGGTGAGTTGGTCTTCCAAGAAGCAAAATTGGATATCTCTCTCCACCGCCGAAGCCGAGTATGTAGCCTCCGCTAGTGCTTGCACCCAATTTCTATGGATGAGGCAAATTCTCAAGGAATATGACGTTCATTTGGATAATGGGGCTCTTTTGTGTGACAATGAAAGTGCCATCAAGATCGCCTACAACCCCGTGCAACATACAAGAACGAAGCATATTGAGATTCGTCATTATTTCATCCGAGACCATGTGGAAAGAGGGGATATTGCTCTATATTATGTGCCACCAAGGACAATCTTGCGGATATCTTCACGAAGCCACTCGACGATGCAAGATTCATGTTCTTGAGGAATGAACTAAATGTCATTGATTCTAGGAGTTTGACTTGAGGATCTTGCACACACCCCTATAGATGAAACGTGTTTGGGTTTAGGTGTAAGCATGGGCATAGGGGGAGTGTTATCCTAACACATTGGGTTCTCCCTCCCCCCATTATGCCAAAAGAAAATATCCATTGCTATCTCTTTTTTTTTGTAATGTTGAATTGTGAGCTTCAATGTTGAGAATTGGCAATGCACCCAAGATATATCTTCGCGGTTGCACACCATGATCTCTTACATGGTGGCTTAGGCCACCAACCTCTTCTTTTCAAAGAGTTGGATCTTAGTTGGGATTTATTTGATATTTCATTAGATTTCTTGGTTTTTCCCTTCTAAGTGTTCTTTCGTAGGAAAAACTCACTCAATTGGTCTTTTGTTTGTTTAATTCTTATTTTTGAGAGTGACACGTACTACTTTCAGTTTGGCGTTTCTATCTAAGCCATTCTACATTAAAACCAACTTCATCTAGCACATGTGTCATTCCATTGAAACGAGGAAATTTCGAAATAGTAGGCAACCGGAATTTCCGGTTCAGTTCTGTACCGGAATATCCGGTTCAAACTTGAACCGGAATATCCGGGTCAGCGAATATCACTTATTCTGGACAGGCACAGGGAAGAGGCAGTTCGTGCCCTTTCTTCCCCAACTCCTCTCCTCCACCCCATACGCCGTCGTACTGATTCTTGGCCTCCTGGGCCGTTTCCTCCGTGGGATCTTCGAGCTATTGCCCAGATCTTGTTCCCCTCATCCTAGGGAGCATTTCCATCCAAGTTTCTTCGTCCATGGATGCCGGTAAAGTTCAATATCATTGATACTTGGTGCCATAACCATACCACTCCATGGATTCGAGTTTTTATTGCCATTGCTTGGTATAAATTGCTCCCTAGGGTACCCTATGCATGCTAGATACAATAGTTTAGATTCACTTGTCACCGATCTAGTTTTTAAATCTATATTAGAATCAATCTCTTGATGTTTTTGTACTACCGGAATATCCGGTCCAGGTTTGAACCGGAATATCTGGGTGTACCGGAATATCCAGTTCAGTTCTGTACCGGAATATCCGGCTGAGTGCAGTACCGTTTGAGAACAGCCCATGTTTGATTCTTGCTAGAATTCTTATAAGATCATTACTTGGAATCTTTTCTATTGTTTTTATGTATGTTTCCTCTATTGCTTGACATATGTGCACTCATCCCTATTGCTTTCTATCTATTGTCTCGTTCACAGGTGGCTCTCATGGTGAGAAGTTGAGTACTCGCAAGCTCCCCTCGTACAAGGATACTAGCGATGAGGATCCCGGTGATTGTCGTCCTCCCAGGAAAGCTACTCACAAGAAGGTTGTCTCCTCTAAGCCCAAGAAGAAGAAAGATACCCGGCCCAACTATAGGACCGATATTAGTGTTCCGGAGTACACTCAGATGAGGCAGAAGGATGGGTACATCACTCCACGGGATGGTACTTGTGATGATGCTAATTTCTGGTGTCTGGAGCAGTCTTATATCTATGCAGACATCTATTGTGACTTCAGGTTCCCTATCCGTGAGATGCATCCATTCGAGCTTCATGTGATGAAGGATAAGGAAGAGCTTGCAGATGCAACCAGTATTGTTGAGAGATTTGGTCTTGTGAAGCTGATGGAGACCCAGTGCCCGTACAACACCGAGCTCGTCACTCAATTCATGTCCACTCCGGCGTTCAGCTCTGACTCTGTTTGCGTCCTAAAGTAGATGACCCAGACCACTCCATGTGAGATTCCTTTTCACGGATTGGCTCGTCTACTTGGTTACCGTTACAGCACTCACCCTCCAGCTGGTCACCGTGTGCATGAGGTGGAGAGACCTCGGAGGGAGAGGTACATGGCAGAGTTGTATGCTCCAGGTTTTACTGTTGGGGAGCTGGAGGGGCTTCTTCCTCTCTATATCAGCTCGTGCGTATCTTCAGGTCCTTCTTGATGCCGAGTGGAGGTAACAATGATGCTCTCACCAGTCCATTGTGCAGTCTTCTTATGTTGGCTAAGCAGTGCGTTGAGGATGAGGATCCTTCAAACTCTTATACTGTGGATGTCATCGATATTATCTACCATGAGTTGTACAATGCTACGATTGTTGGGAACACCATTCTCTATGGACCTTATATCATGATGCTGATCAAGGATGTGATGAAGAGGGATTTCTCTGAGTTACCCATGGTGCCTCACAAGGTCAAGAAGTTGTACATCAAGAGGAAGAAGGCCGTACCTGCTGCTCCTGTTCCTCCATCTAAGGGTGGTACCTCTATGGGGGATGTGGCCTCTTCTAGTGCTCAGCCTGCTTCCACCACTATGCGCAATGTCAGGAAGCTCTCCTGGTTTTAGCGCAATGTGTTGTGCATGAAGGTGGACATTAATAAGGAGAAGTACAAGTCCTACTACAGAGACACTGCTATGTCCGGTACCCAGAGTCAGATTCTTTACCACGTGAGTGCTGCTACTGGTGATCTGCCTGGTCCACTTGTTCCTCAGTCTTATACTCAGTAGTCTGCTGGTGATCACACTCCTTGGGAGAGCATTGAGGAGGCTCTCCGTACCACTTCTGCTTCTTCCAGGGCTCCTGTTGCTGTTGATGAGGATGATGAGGAGGATGAGGAGACTGGCGATGATCTGGAGGAGGAGGCGTAGGGAGCTTCAGACGCTTCTGTAGGAGAGTCGTCTGAGCATTCAGATGCTTAGACCTTTGCTGGGACGTTAGCATAGTTGTTTCTCTCTTTCTTGGTGTGTCGATGCCAAAGGGGGAGAAGTAGCTTCTATATTATGGAATTTGAATGGGTTCAGCACAAGCATATGCTTTTACCATTTCGTGAGAGTTTGTGTCCATTTAGTCTTATTTTCATGAACCTTGTTCGTTTTATTGTCTCGTTTAAAACTATGTGCTATTGTGTTGTGAGACTATGTTATCGGTTATCATGGATTATCTATATGTTAGTGGTTATCTGGATTATCTGTCTTTATGTTGAGGATATTATCTATTGTTGTGCTTGGATATTCTTGTTATGATCTCTACGCAGAAGGTATATATTTCTCTCTCATTCTCAACATATTTGTGATATTGTTACTTTGGCATGTTTGCTACTTATTGGAAATTGCTCTCCGTATATTATTGCACCTTTTGCATTTGAGGCAAACATAAGATGTGCATATAGATAGGGGGAGACATTTCCATTTTGTTTCAAACATGTTCTCGTCAAGGTTCTATTGCAAATCTTAGTATTATCATCTAACACCAAAAAGGGGGAGATTGAAAGTGCATTTCGTTTTCCCCGGTATTTTGTGTGTTAGTTAACAATACTAAGTATATTATTTATCGAGGTGTTTAGCGTGCAGGTGTTATACTTAACATCGGCATCGATCACCGAAAAGATCCGTGAAGATAGGCCTAAGAGATTTGGGACAGAGGCCAACCGGATTATTCTATCCGGATAATTCTGGGCAACCGGATATTCCGGTTAGGATAGTTTTGGTCCATTTTCGAGACAGAGATGAGCTGGATTTTTGGTGCCGGAATATTCATCTCAGACCGCATATTCCGATTGTGAGGATTTTGCTCGAAAATGGCTAAGGACTGGAGATAAAATTGACAGAGACGAGCCGGATTATTTGTACCGGATTATTCCAAAGGAGCCGCAATATTCGGTTCAGTTGCCTGCGCGGGACAGAGATGAGCCGGATTATTTGCTCCTAATTATTCAAAGGCAACCGGATATTCCGGTTGAAGTCAACGGATTCGAGCATATCTGCAAACCGGATACTCCGGTCCAAACTTGGACCGGTATTCCGGTACCCTTTTTTCCTGCAAAACGGCTAGTTTTGAGGAGGGGGTATAAATACCCCTCCTCTTCCACCTTGAGCTCTAGTTCTTCCCCTTGGCATTCAATAGCATTTAAGATCTCACCAAATCCGCAATAACTCCCAATCCCTCCCACCAAACTCGAAGATCTTTGGAGGATTGAAGGAGAAGGCCCTGATCTACATCATCACCGAGCCGTTCTTCATTTTCCACTCTCTATCTTGATGGATCTAGCCTAGGGTTTCCTATTGTGGAGAACCTAGGCATCTTGCTACTCTTTGGTGATTCAAGATTGTTGGGAGCCCCCAATTTGGTTATGAATGTGTGCCCCAAGTTGTTTGTAAATGATTTGATTCCCGCCTCAAAGGGGATCAATAGTGGAAGGTGGACTAAGCATTTGTGGCGGGGTTCATCGGAGAATAGGGTGAGGCCTTTGTGGCGTTGAGTAGGCCTTCGTGGCAAGCTCACACCCCTCCAACGAGATGTACTCCCTTAACAAGGAGGAACTCGGGATTAAATCGTGTCTCCGTGTGCTTCATATCGGTTACCTTGTTCCCTTACTCCCTTTACTTGTACTTGAATTGGGATTGTTGTTATCCTTGTCATATAGGTAAATTCACCTTAGTTGCATTATCTACAGAATTTACCTTTGTGTCAAGCCTAAACTATAAGAAAAATTAAAATTGGTCGTAGCACCTATTCACCCCCCTCTAGGTGCCCATACTATACTTTCAGTTCTTTGACCCAGTGCCCTGCTGCTGGGTGTAGCCAAGTAAGTAGCCTCTTCTTTAGGCCTGCCGAAACTAATTTGTTGGATCGTTCGTCTTGGCCATTAGTTTGCGGGATAGCTACCGAGGTGAAGCTGAGAGTTATCCCTTTTTTCTCGCAGAAGTCCTGAGTTTCTTTGGCTGTGAAGGTGCTCCCATTATCTCTGATGATGTTGTGCGGGATACCGAACCCGCACATGATGGAGTCGAGGAATCTCACGGCGCACTCGGCGTGCTATGAAGTGATTGGCATAGCTTCTATCCACTTCGTGAACTTGCAGACTGCTACTAGCAGGTGGGTGTACCCTCCGGGTGTTGAATTGCACAGCGGTCCCACCATATCTAGCCCCCATTGAGCAAAGGGTCAGGCGATGGGGATCATGTGAAGTTCTATGGCGATGCGTGTGGCTTGGGCGCAAACTTTTGGCAGGCGTTGCATCTATCGACGAGATCTTTGGCGTCTCTAGATGCCGTGAGCCAGTAGAATCATGCCCTTAAAGCTTTGCCCATGATCGCTCTCCAGCTTGCGTGGTGCCCGCAGTCTCCTTGGTGTATGTCAGGGAGCAGTTCCTTGCCATCCTCGGGTGCGATGCACCTTTGGAGTACTCCTGATATACTTTGCTTGTATAGCTCTCGTTGATCACCCGAAAGGATTTGCTACGTCGTACTATCTGTCTGGTCTCGCAAATTTCTGCCGGGAGCTGTTTATTGGACAAGTACTCGAGGTATTTCTGTGTCCAGACTGACTCGACCAGAAAAACTTTCCTTGAGATATTGTGGATGAGCTCGATGAGGGCAATTTGTAGGCTAGTATCCGTTTCCGCTGTTGCGGATGTCCCGGCTGGTTTTTTGACCTTGACTGATTGTTTGATTATTCTCTCGAAGTAGATTCCTGGCGGAACAGGGGCATTTGTTGACCCTATGTTCGCCAATTTGTCTGCTTCCTCGTTTCTTGATCGCGTGATGTGCTTCAGCTCGCACCCTTTGAAACTTCCTTCGAGTAGGTTGTACATGTCACGATAGGCGACCATGTTGTCTGCAACAGCGTCGCACTCCTTCATCGTCTGCTTCACGATAAGGTTTGAATCCCCGTATATCATCAATCGAGTGGATCCACTCGCAATCGCCATCTTCATGCCGTGCAGGAGGGCCTCGTATTCTGCATCGTTGTTGGACGCTGGGTTGTCCGAAGGGAAGTCGAGTCGTAGGACGTACTGTAGCTTACACCCCTTGGCGATATGAGGATTACTCCGGCTCCGGCTCCCTCGTTTATTTTTGACCCGTCGAAGTACATGATCACGTTGCTCGTGTATTCTGGAGGTCCTGGGGTTTGCAGCTCCGTCCACTCGCTCAGGAACTCCACGCCGACCTAGGATTTTACAGCGTTGCGCCCTGCGTATATTATGTCCCAGGCGCCTAGCTCGGCTCCATTTTGCGATTCTTCCGGATGCCATGGGGTTGTTCATGATAGTACCGAGTGATGCGTCATTTAGCAACGTGACGGTATGCTCCTGGAAGTAGTGTTTGAGATTGCGGGTTGTAAGGACCACTCCATACGCGAGCTTCTGGTAGCGAGGGTATGGTTGTTTGCACGACGAAATCACCTCGCTGACGTCGTATATTGGTCTCTGAGCGCCGTATGCTTTTCCGTCCTCTGGACGGTCGACGACAATTACCGTGCCGTGACTTGGTTTGTTGCGGCTAGGTAAAGGTAGAGGGGTTCCCTTTCCTGTGGCGTTGCCAATACGCGCCTGCTCTGCAGCACTCTTTTTAGGTCGATGAACGCCTTTTTTGCTTCTGGCGTCCACGCGAACTTATATGTTTTCTTTAGCAGCTTATAGAAGGGGAGCGGCTGGTCGCCTAATCTTGCGATGAACCTGCTCAGAGCGGCCAGACGCCCTGCGAGATGTTGTACGCCGCGAAGATTTCTTGGTTCCTTCATCGTGAGGATCACTTGTATTTTCTCTGGGTTAGCCTCAATTCCTCGGGCGGAGACCAGATAGCCGAGGAGTTGTCCCGCGAGGACTTCGAAGACGCATTTTGTCGGGTTGAGTTTGATTATGTATGTGTTAAGGGCGTCAAATGTCTCTCTGATATCCTTGAGGAGTGTGTCCTCCACTCGAGTCTTGATGACAATGTCGTCAACGTAAACTTGTACGTTCTTGCCAATGAGCTTGGCGAGACATTTTTGCGTGCAGCACTGATATGTTGCGCCTGCGTTTTTTAGCCCGAAGGGCATTGTCGTGTAGCAGTATACACCGTGTGGTGTGATGAATGATGTCTTCTCCTCATCCTCCTATTTCATCCTGATCTAATTGTAGCCCGAGTAGGCGTCCAGGAAGGAGAGTCGTTGGCAGCCTACAGTGGAGTCCACGATCTCTTCGGTCTGTGGTAATGAGAAGTTATCCTTGGGGCAGTGTTTGTTCAACAACGTGTAGTCGATGCACACGTGAAGGATGTCAGTGTTTTTCTTCGGGACCAGCACCGGGTTTGCTAACCAGGTGGATATTTTGATGTCCCTGATGAACTTGGCGGCTTGTAGTCTATTCACCTCTTCTCCGAGTGCTTTCTGTTTTGGCTCGGAAAATCGTCGGGTGGTTCAGTTGATCCTGCCATGCAGACCTGGGCCAGATATGGCTCGCGAGTCCTAGGCGTGGGTCGGCAACATTCACCGAATCTGGAGAGTTCCTCGGTCGCGATGGTATGGAAGTCGCGGGTGTTGCGACGGATGGAGCTAACGCTGGGCGCTAGGTCGTGACCAGCGTCATCAGATGGCGAGTCAAGGATCGTCGGGCTCGAGACAGACTCGGAGTCCGATTCGCCGAGATCGATCCGCTCGGGGAAGCGCAAGATCCCCGCCTTGTTGGCGTGGAAGGGGAAGCTCCCGAATGTCAAGCTGATGCTTTTTCCAATCCGTTGAACGCCGGGCGCGATTCCGGCGAGTGGGGCGCGCAGATGAGCAACCCGAAGCGGATCGGTTCCGCTCGAGTCGATGTCCCGGGGCTCCAGCTGAAGGTTGGCGATGACGAGGCCAAACATGCCATAGATCCAGCGCCTGCCGTTCCCACAGACAGCGCCAATTGTCGATTAGTCATCTCAACAAGTCCCTTGGATGATCCGATAGGGTTTTGAGTAAGAGAACATAGATGCGCTGGTGACAATCGCCGTCTAATATGGGGCACGAATTACCCAGTTTCGGGGCCCTGGTAGAGGTAAAACCTTTACTCCTGCTCTTTCGATCTGTATTATCAATAGTTCAGTTACAAGGGTGTGCTCAAGTCGAGAATATATCCTCGAGCTTAAGGATGTGGTGGTGAAAAGTAGATTGGATCCCTCTCAGTGCTTCTCCTAGCCTTTTATAGGTGGCTAGGTCTCAAACCGTGTCCTGGGGGTTACAAAACCTACTTTTAGGTCGGTATAAGTTTCCTTATTGACCCGCAAGTCTTGCGGATGGGCTTTCGTTGGGCCTTCTAGTAATGCAGGATGGCACCTCTCTTTGGGCCTAGGTCTCGGGCCTTGGACCGGGTAGCATCACCCGGCAGGTCTAGGAATCATCCCCACGTCACCGCAACCTTTGTTGTGGCAGCGTCGAGGTCCTGAAGTAGCAGCAGAGAAAAACAACAAAATCATGTTAATGTTCCAAGTCCGTCAGGAAGGGAGTGGCACTCCGGATAAAATTCCTTCCCATCCTTGGTTTGCATGGGTGACGATGACACTCGCGAGCGTGGTGTCGTGCAAGCATCGCCGAGGAGTGTCACCTTTGCTTGCCCAATCAGAATGGTGTCTCCGAGCATGTATCCGGTTCTCAATGGGCGATGGCGGCGGCTTGGACATCATTTATTTCTTGAAAGGATCGCTTTTGGGGACACGATTTGGAGAAGCATATGGATTTCGATGTTATGTTGTTTTGGTTTTGCTGCTGCTCAAGGTTCAGCCTCCGAGGCGGTATGTAGGATGTAGCCGGTGAATTCTGGACTGCACCTTTCTCAATTTTGTCCAAGTCCTTGGCTCCCACTAGCGAACTCTTTGGATACTCAAGGGTGGAGCGTACATCGACAAGGATAGTTTGGAGGAAGCTGCCGGTCTTCGGAGGTGATCGGCGCTATTCGAGTCATAGCTTTGTGATTCAGCTTAGTCGAGCCCCTTGTGAGTTGTGGTTGTTTTGTGTGTGGTGGCTACTATTCGGATTGACCGTTGTAACCTGAAAGGCGTTATCTGGCGGCTTGGCTATTTCATCTTTGAAAACAATACAATACATCTCATGGTGTATTCTTGGAAAAGAATTCAGGCAGGCTAATCTATCTTAATTTTGAGTCACTTTTTTTTTTTGAAACGGGTAGTCCCAATCTTAGCATCAGACTGATGCACACAACGTTTGCAGTAAAATGAAAGTATCAAAATGTACAGCCCACAACAAGTATTCTGGCTTAAAACAAATCATGGATCGCATGTGGCTATGTGAATAAGCCAACGAAGTTCTAGCAGCATATGACGACTACACATAATGCAACTGCAACCAGCCACACTTGTTGAAGATAGCCCGAATAACCGTTATCAATTGAGTACATCCAGAGTTCAAACGTCCTCGTTGGTCCTCCAGAAGAAATTGATACCACATGTGAATTTAATATGTAGCCTGATGAACAACCTGCAAAAAATTACCCGCTCTATCATTGTTAAAAACCACACCTTTCGATAATCCAGATAAACCCGAAGAAAAAACACATACACCTATGCGTATATTTTTTTTATCGACTGCATATAGATAATTGCTAGACATATTAGAAATGTTATTGGGAGGAGAAATGTTGGAAGTATAGTGGACTAATCTCCTGACATTTTTTTAGCAAAATCACAGGTTATAAAAAGGTGTTCTACAATCTCTACTGCACCACAAAACACACACTTTGTACAACCTTTCCACCATCTTTTTGCCAAATTATCTTTAGTAAATATTTCTTTTTTCTAGACATAAGCCACATGAATATCGTAATCTTTAGTGGCACCTTCAACTTGGATAAATATTTTTGGAGAAACCTAACATTCCCATTCACGAGGTCTTCATAAATCGATTTAACTTAAAAAAAGAGAGACCTCAAGAGGTTAGGGCATCTCCAGCCGTTGCGCCCCCCAGGGCCCAAAACGCCTCCGTTTTGGGGCCGCCGCGGCGCCAAACGACGCTAATCTGGAACCTGCGGGGGGGGGGGGGGGGGGGCAGGCTTCCCAGTCGCCCCCCAAGCCCAACTTTCGGCCCAAAAAAACTCGAGATTTGAAACTCGGCGCATTTTATTGATTCACGCAAAGTTCATACATTTTCGACGCAAATTTAAACTAAAAACGCAAATTTAAACTAAAAGAAGCTAAACTACTTCAGTCCTAGGCGCGCAGCGATGGCCTGGCTGTAGTCGACGTCGTCGCCGTCGTCGTCGTCGTCCGGGCCGTCGCCGTCGCGCCTGCTCGGTCCCTGGCCGGGGTCGTCGCAGCCACTGTTGCTCGGCCCCGCGCCGGAGTAGTCCCACCTGCTCACCGCGAGTGCTCGCAGGTACTCGGCTTCTTCGTCGGAGTCGGGGTCGAGCACGACGTACGGGACATCTCTCGTTTGCGGCGGGAGAGGGATGCGGCGGCGGGACGCGTTGGCGGCAGCCTCTTGCTCGTGCGCCGCCTTGCGCTGCTCAGCCTCAGCGAGCAGGCGGCGCTCCTTGGCGGCACGGGCTGGAGCGTGTTGCGCGACAGCTCCTTGGCGGCCTCCAGGTCCGGCCACTCCTCGTCGTCCTCGTCCTCGTCCGCCTCCGTCTTCGGGCGGATGCTGCGCTCGAAGCCGGCATCCTGCCGCTGGCGTGGCTCGCCGATGCGCAGGGCGCCGCCGCCGCGCCTGGGGACTGGCGCGCCGGAGTTTAGAAGGGGAAGGGTGATGGAGAGTGACTGCGCGCCGGAGGAGGACGAGGTGGCCGACGACGAGCCGCCGCTCATCCGCCGCGGATTCCACGATGGGTTCTGGCCGGGCGGCATCTCCAGCCGGGGCTCGTTGCCGGCGTGGATGTAATCCAGCACCCACTCGAGAGTGCGGTGCTGGCCACCCCACCAGCGCTTGCGCCCCTGGCTGTTGGTGCGGCCCTCGACGCGGCCGTTGTTTCCCTCGGCGGCGAGCTCGGCGTCGCGGTGCCGCTGGAGCTCTTGCCACCAAAAGCCGTCCTGGCCGTGCGGCCTCCAGTGGAGCCGCGCGGCCTCGTCCGCCGGCAGGCCTTGACGAACATGCCGGAATTCCGCGTCCGTTGAAGGGATCGGGGGCACGGGCACCCCGCCCGCGATGAGGGTCCAGCGAGGCTGCCCGCCGCCAGAGCTCGGGAGGCGCATGTCCGGCGGGCACGGGTAGCCCGCCCGGTACAATGCCCACGCCTCATTCCGGCGAAGGTGGCGGCGAATCCAGCCGTTTGCGGCGGCGGCGACATCGTAGTTCGCCATCTGCATGGAGGAAGGAGAGAGCACGGAGGAGAGAGGAGAGCGCCGAGGAAGCATTTACTGCGCGCGCGTCCTCTCGCTACCGCCCGCCACGCCATTACGCCGGCAGCCGTTGAACGGGCGCATGCACAGGGCGGCCGCCACACCATAAACGCCGGCAGCCTTTGACCGACGCGGGATCCGAGAAGATGATCACAGGGGTTTCTGTTCCCGCGTTTTTTCGGCGCGTCACTAACAGAGCTGGCCCGCGCGGGCTGCCGCGCCGTTTCGCCCCTCCAAGCCGAACACAGCGGGCTGGGTTTGGCCTGGGTGCCGCGTCGCGAAATAGCGCCGAAACAGCGCTATTTGGGCTTCTGGGGGGCCGACTGGTGCGGAAACGGCTCTAAAAAGACCGCCTGGGAGATGCCCTTAGTCTCCACTCGACAGAATCCGGATTATCTAGTAAAGATACTCTCGTGAGTCCCTCTATTTTGGATCATGGCTGAGATCCATTGATCATTCCTGAGCAGGAACAAGGCGCTGCATGCATATCACCAGTACCACAAATGGCCAGGAATAAGATTGGCCCTCCCTAAATATGTTAGCAACAGCACCGCGGTTGCTGCGTTGTCACATGTGTTGCGTCGTTCTTGGAGTAATAGCTCACTGATTAAGTGATCGATAATCTGACATACACTTGTGACAGTCACCCATGAGACGTTGTCCTCTCGGAAACAAACGGCACATGCTCAGTGTTCCATTGGCCCTGGAAGATTCCCTGTCGCGATCTCAGCCGTCCGTCACCTCGTCAAACGGCTAGATCTCGTTCCACTACCGAACTAAAACCTCACTCTGCCACTGCCAGTGCCACGGATCAGGCTCGCGCGTGTCGATCGAAACGGGAAAGAAATTCTCGGTGCAGTGCAAGAACAGCGTTACTAATTGGAACCTTCAACACTTTTCATATGTTTGTTGAGATGCGTACATCAGGAATCAATATTTGATCGGCTGTCTCGACTCTCGAGGACTCAGTTCACTCGCCGGCAGTTGAGCCGGACCTCGCCGCTATTCCCGATGAGCGCCAGCCTGCCCAGCCTCACCATGGCGGTGGCGAAGTCCGCGGCGAAGAGCGAGGCGTTGGCGGCGTACGCGCGCACGAGCGCGTCCGTGGTGCCGTCGCCGGCGCCGCTGCCGTATAGCTCCTGGTCGGACCGCAGCAGCACGCGGCGGGCGACGAGGTCCTGGAAGTACCCGTTGTCGAACGCGGCGGGCGCGCGCAGCTCGAGCGGCGCGAGGTTGCCGTCGCCGCCGGCCGAGGGGCAGGCCTTGCCCCGCACCTGCGTGGCGAAGGCGCCGTCCACGGCGGTGTCGTTGTAGATGTGCTTGCGGAAGGTGGCGCACCGCGCCCAGCCCACGGTGTGCGCGCCGGAGAGGGCGGTGAGGTCGCGCGCGTCCAGGCCCTTGGCGCTGAACCTGGTCAGGAGGTCGGCGAGGGCCGCGTCCGGCGGGGGCAGGTTGGCGTTCGCCGCGTTCTGGTTCGCGGATAGACCGTCTCGCCGGCCCAGCTGCACCGTCCAGCTCGGGCCTCCGAGCTGCACGCACGCTAGCACTGTTAGCAATGCCAGCATTGAGAGACACAGAGAGATGGGTACCGACCAGGTTCACGGCGTCACGGGCGGCGAGGGCGACGATGTCGGCGCAGGAGACGGTGGCCTTGCAGGAGGCCTCTGTTATTTTATGGTGATCCAAATTCATATTCGTATATACTGATAAAGGCCGAACTTCAAGACGTAGTGGAGCCGGAGTCGTTACCGAGTCGGAGTTGGATTACCTGTTACCGACCTAGTTAGGTCAGGACCGCCTTTATATACCTCTTGTAAGCCGCCGCACGGGATAAGCCACACATTGTAAATCCCGGCGCGATTGTAACCTCACCCGAAATAGTGAAGTATTGCTGGCTGGCGCCCGTGGTTTTTTCTCTTCCTCCTTGGAAGGGTTTTCCACGTTAAAATCTCGTGTCCCCGTTGGTTCGATCTTGCTTAATTTCATCGTTGTTTTGCTATTGCGTGTAACAGCCTCGACCTGCGTCTTGATGGCGTCGATGACCTCGTAGCCGCGCAGCGAGCCGGCGTTGGGCCCCGCGTTCTTCTCCCCCGTGAAGTTGGCCGTGTCGTCCAGCAAGATGGAGGCGTCGCAGCCCTGCGCGTGCACGCACGCACAAACGCGTGATGAACTTGCCATGCCCAGGACGTGCGTTGGTGGGCGACTGACCGAATCAAAACGTACGTACATTGACGAAGCAGTCGTGGAAGAATAGGCGGAGGATGGACGCGCCCATGCGCGCCTCCTTCTGCACGGCCTGCGCCATGCCGCGGCGCACGATGGACGGCAGCGCCGGGCACGTCGCGTCGTAGAACGTCGCCGACAGCTGGCCATCGACGACGACGGCTGCCGCGAGAAGAGCCACGACGACGCGCGCCCGGAGCGACGCCCCGGGCATCCCCATCGTTTCAGACACTTTCAACTTTCAGAACGAGTGAAGTGTTAAATACTCAAGCTAGCTAGCAAGGCGGTATTCTGCTCTGCGCAATTATATATTGGATGCGCTGCGGCTGCGGCTGCGCGGCGGGCATGTATATATCTTCGCGAGGGCGTGTTTGGGCTGAATCCTCAGCGTGTCCGCATCGCGGTCGCGAAGGCCGCGACTGGCGTGCCGCGCCGTAAAGCGTAGAGTATCCGTAGTACTAAACAGCCGCTAGATCCGGGGGCGGGAATGGATGAGAGACAGGCAGGGCAACCGATAGCCGTGATAGGTAGGATGCGATCTTGTCACTGTTCTTCGAAAGGTGACAAGTGACAAGTAGCGAGATTGTCCCGGTGGTGGCCATCGGGGAGACGTACTGGGATCGAGCGGGTCACTGTGTGCGGCCATGGACGCTAGCGGCAGCCGGGCGCGCACGGCGGCCGAGACACAGGATGGGCGCGGCCCGGGCCTCCGGCTGTGCATGCGCGCGCACCGAGCCGAACCAACGGCGACACGCCAATGGCCGGTCACCGGAAAAGTGTCGCGTGCGTGCATGCCGATGCATGTGGTCGTGGCACCAACAAACCAACGGCGACTCAGCGAGCATGAATCTGGAGCAAGTTGCGACATGCTCGGACAAATGACCGACCGGCCGGGGCCCGTCGCAAATCTGAGCACTCGTCACCAGGAGGTAAAGATAAGAAGATATCGGTATGTTGCCTTCTCCTTGGACTTGGAGGATATAAACTGCACAGCTAATCCATTCCATCCGTGTTCACGCTGCGTAACTACGAAGGTGTTGCCCGGTATGCATGCCCTCGTTGCTTAACTTGCTCAGTCTTTGGCATGCCTTCAACGTTACGGGAGATGATTGTCGATGCTGCGCCGGCCATCAAGTGGTTTCTCGTTGCCCGTTGGCGCAGGCTGATCCCAGTGCTAACCGGGGGAGTTAACATGCCCTCAAGCATGGAATTCGCCCTTCGAAGCAAACACGGAGCTGTTGGACGAAGAAAAGGTAGACAGTTATGTTGGCGTCCTAATCTCTTGAGACCTGATGTATCACCATGTTTGAATCCTCAAAACAAAGGATGCGCTGGATCCCTATCTCCTTTGCCAGCTTGAGGTCGTGGACGAGAGCCTCGTACTCGGCCATGTTGTTGGAGGCCTTGAAGTAGATCTGCAGCGCGTATTCCAACCGGTCTCCCTTGGGAGAGGTGATGACGATGCCGGCTCCTAGGTCCTCGCCCATTTTGAAGCCGTCGGAGTGCATTTTCCAGTGCGAGGAGTCCGGGACAGGCGGCAGGTACTGATTTTCCGCCCATTCGACGAGGAAATGAACGAGGACCTGAGACTTGATGGCCGTGGGCGGCTCGTAGAGCACGTTGTGTGCCTCCAGGTTGATGGCCCATTTGGCGATGCAGCCGGCTGCATCCTTGTTGCCGATGATCTCTGAAAGCGGGGTCGTGTTCACCACGGTGATAGTGTGCTCCTAGAAGTAGTGGCGGAGTTTCTTGGCGGCGAAGTGCACGCCGTAGACTAGCTTCTGGTAGTGGGGGTAATTCTGCTTGAACAACGAGAGAACCTCGCTGATGTAGTACATTGGCTTCTGTACCGGTTGTTCCTTGTCCTTCTGCGGCCACTCGACCACCAAGACGACGCTGATGACCCGGCTGGTTGCTGCGATGTACAACAGCATGAGCTCTTTTGGAGCCGGCGGTGTTAAAATCGGGGCGGTGAGAGTGTCCTTTGAGGTTGAGGAAGGCCACGACCGCCTCCTGGTCCATGTGAATTTGTCCGTCTTTTTCAGGAGCTGGTAAAGTGGGAGGGATTTTTCTCCCAGCCGGCTGACAAATCGGCGAAGTTCTAGATGTCCCTCAGCTGAGTCAGCCGCTGCATGTTCTCGATGGCGGCGATCTTGTCTGGGTTGGCCTCGATCCCTCGTTCAGATACGAGGAAACCGAGGAGCTGGCCGGTTGGAACCCTAAAGACACACTTCTCCGGGTTGAGCTTTATTCTAAAGCGGCGTAAGTTTGTGAAGGTTTCTTCCAAGTCCTCAAGGAGGGTGTGGCGCTCCTTGGTCTTGACCACCACGTCATCCACGTAGGAGTGGACATTCCGGCCGATGTGATCGTGCAAGCATTTCTGCATGTACCGCTGGTAGGTTCCTCCCTCGTTCTTCGGCCCAAACGTCATTGTGACGTAGCAGTAGGCCCCATAGGGCATAATGAATGCTGTCTTGATCTGGTCATCCGGGTTGAGCTTGATCTGTTGATAGCCGCGGTAGGCATCCAGAAAAGAGAGGAGCTCACAGTCGATTCGTTTTAGAGCATATGGATCCATGGGGCAGGCCTTGTTCAAGGCGGTGTAGTCGATGCACATGCTCCATGTGTCGTTCTTCTTCAGAATCAGGACTGGGTCGGCGAGCCAATCCGGGGGAGGACTTCCATGATGAATCCTGCTGGGAGCAGCCGAGCGATCTCTTCACCGACGACTCTTCTTCTTTCCTCCGCGAAGCGGCAGAGGCCTTGCTTGACTGGTTTTGCATCCAGCTTGACATGAAGCGAGTGCTCGGCCAACTCCCTTCGAACACCTGTCATGTCCTTGGGGGACCATGCGAAGATATCCCGATTCTCACGGAGAAAGTCAACGAGCACGCTTTCCTATTTGGGGTAAATACTCGCCCCGATGGTGACGAGCTTCTTGTTGGGCTAGCTGGCGTCGAGGGGGATATTCTTGGTGTCCCTGGTCACTTGGAAGTGGGACTCACTCTCCTGTCCGCCTGTAACCGGTACTCCTAAAGGCTCGTCGCTGATGTCGCGCTGGATCTGCTGGAGCTCTTCGGCGTGCACGACGGATTCAGCCAGCTTTGAGCCGTAGGTGGCGCAGGAGATCGACCGCTTGTAGTCACCGCAGACGGTGATGATCCCATGTGGGCCGGTAGCTTCATCTTCAGGTAGGCGTAGTGCGGGACCTCCATGAACTTGGTCAAGGCGGGCAGCCCGAGTATGGCGTGGTAGGCACTCTGGTGGTTCACCACCTTGAAGCAGATGGGTACGCGGTGGAAGTTCTCATCTTTAACGAATATGACGTCCAGTCTGACAGTTCCTATGGGGTGCATAGCTTGCCCCTCACGGTGTCGTGGAACGTCGCCCGGCTGGGCTGCATCATTGCCTCAGCGAGGCCCAGCTTTTCGGCGGTGTCCTTGTAAAGGATGTTGATGTTGCTGCCGCCGTCGATAAGCACCTGGGAGAAGGTGCAGGCGCGTTCGCCGGCTACGATGATGGGGTCCGGTATGAGTGAGTAGCTCCCTGGGTTCGGCATGACATCTGGGTGATCTTCCTGGCTCCAGATGATAGGCTGCTCGGACCAGTCAAGGAACTGGGGTACGTCAGGTACGATGGCGTTGTGGGTGTTTCGCTTCTCGTCTCACTCGATGACGGAGATGACGTAGGTGTCGTCTTGGAGGGGGTATTTGTTGCAGGCTCCGCCGGCTGGATCATCCTGCCAGCTGCCTTGTGGGTCATAGAGGTTGTCGTGTTGAGAGTTTGGGGCCGGCGGAGGCGGTAGGCCTTTGCCCTTTGTTAGGAGGTTCGTCCACCTGCACTGATAGGTGGTGTGAGTAGCTGGAGAGTCGAGCATCCGCTCAAAGGTGTACTTGGGCTTCTACCATGGGCGGTCGTCATTATGTTGCCTCGGGTAGCGGTTGCCGCCTAAGCCGCACGCCTGTCCGTCGTCTGCGGCTGTGACGAGCCGGCTGACGTATCTTTCGGTGGCCATTTGGCCACTCCCCCTCTTTCAGTTGTCCCGGTTGTTGCCGCCTTGGTTGTAGTCGCGGTCGTTCCGGCTGGGTTCACTGGCTGGGACTCTTGGGCCAGCTTCATCCTTCTTAACGAGCGGAGCGTTGATGAGCTGGCCGGACTGGTCCAGCCGATGGTGATTTTCATGGCCGCGTCGGATGTGGCGTACTTCTTCGTGAGATGTTCAGGAGTGTCGCAATGGTTCTGGGGGTCCTCCCTATTGATCGTATGCTTCAACATGGTGCCCTCCCGGCATCTGGGTGCGAAGTGCCCGATGGTTGTCTTCTCCTCAATCCCCTTAGAAGTGTTGCGCAGGGTGGTCCACTTGGTGAGGTATTCGCGGTCGGTCTCCTTTTCTCCTTGGACGTACTGGCGAGCTGTTGCGACCGACCCGGCTGCTGGTAGGTGCTGGCGAAGTTGTAGACGAAGTCCTCCTCGAAGTCCAGCCAGGAATTGACACTACCGGCTGGGAGGCTGTTAAGCCAGACTCGAGCCGGCCCTTGGAGCATGAGGGATGTGTAGCGGATTGCCACCCTCTTGTTGCCGCCCGCAATGGCGAGGACGGTGACGTAGTCGGTCAGCCAGTCCTTCTGCTTGGTGAAATCATTGTACTTGGGGATGTCGAGGGGGGGCGAGAATCTCGGTGGGAAGGGCTCTCCCTTGAAGCGCGGTCCTAGGCACGTGGGGCCGTCTTCCGGGTCGTCTTCTATCTCCTGGGAAAGCCTAAGTATGTCGACGCGGCCGCAGAGGTCGTTGTTGATGACGGGGCCGAGAGGTCCTAGGCACCCCTGGATGCCACCTCGAAGGTTGGCCGGCTCGGGCTCTTGGGGACGATTCTCTTGAACGGTCGCTGGAGGCGGCATGTTTGTTTGGTTTTCCTGCGCAACCGGCTGGTGTCGCCTTCCGCCTTGGTCATTGTTCCGGCCGCCGCCCACAGCCGGTGGAGCGCATGGTTCAACACGTGGAACCGAGGTTGTGTTATGCTCGTGGTGCCCTCCTGCGGCATGTTTCCGGTTGGCACTACGTTGGTGGTGCGAGGTTCCTGCTAGCCACCATGGGACCCGCCGGTTCCTCCTTGGCCGCCTAAGCGCGTGGTGGAGGCGTCGTACGCCGCCTGCTTCTAGTTGGTGGCCCTTACGAGGTCCTAGAGGTGTTGTTGCTAGCAGGGTAGCTCCTCCCCTTGTAGGCCATCCAGCTCTTGTGCGGCCGCCTGGGCTGCCCTCATGTTCTTCGCCAGGGTGATGTAGACCGGTCGTCTAGGGACAGGCGGAGCCGAGCACTCCCTTTGGTTCATCTCGACAACGCACCTCGTCTCTTCGGTTGGGCGCGTTCAGCGCTGGAGTGAAGCCGTAAGCGACGTTGTACTTGCGGATAGTGGCCTCCAGTTGGCACTGCCTGGCCGCCACCTCCTCCGCCTTGCGCAGGAGCCAGAGGCGCGTCCTCTCCAATTCTTCTGCAGCGTACACGTAAGAATGACTCGCCAGATGGAAAGGCCCTTCCACCAAGCGAGGCACACAACACAACCCAACTCTTCTTCGCATCAAGCCCAAAAAACCACGTGCTGTGCGTGCGCGGCTAATCGAGCCCCCACGAAGAAAAGGGGACCCTCATAGCACTGGAAGACCACGCCGCCCTAAATGCCGACTACAAAAGTTCCACCCTGGCGCCAAGGGCTCGCACCTGCATATGCATGCATCAAATGGAAAGCCCGAACTAAGTGTGGCGATTTGGACGAGATGCGAATCGAATCAAAGTTGCGGGGGGCGCCCATACTCGCTTCCCACATGCGGTTAGTGCGCTCATCATGGATCGGAGGACAAGACCCTTTTCCTAATTAAGTTCAACACTAGCAGGCCTCAAAACCACGCAGTAAGCTACTCTCGATATACAAGCGTTTTGCTGCCATGATTCACACTCAGTTTTCCACGCCCATTCGTGTTTTTCGTGCTGACTCGGCTGGTGAGTATATCTCCCACATGTTGCGTGGTTTTCTTGCTGAATAGGGTACTCTCGCCCAGTTTTCTTGCCATGGTGCTCATGCTCAGAATGGTGTTTCTGAGCGCAAGCATCGCCACCTTCTTGAGACGGCTCGTGCGATGATGATCGCCGCCCCTCTTCCGCCCCACTTTTGGGTGGAATCTGTGTCAGCATCCACCTATCTCATCAACATTCAGCCATCGGCTGCATTACAGGGTGGTATTCCTATGGAGCGTCTCTCTGGGTGTTCTCCTGACTACTCAGCTCTTCGTCTATTTGGGTGTGTGTGTTATGTTCTTCTTGCTCCACGCGAACTCACCAAATTGACTGCCCAGTCGGTCGAGTGCGTCTTTCTTGGCTACAATCACCAAAAAAGTTACATATTTGAAAAAAAAATTAAAGTGATTCAGATTGTAAAAATATTAAAAACAAGATATTTTCAAATAAAGGAAAATAAAAAATAAAACAGAAACAGAAAAAGAAAGAATAAAAAACGAAAAAGAAAAACAGAAACAGGAAAGAGAATGAGAGAAGAAAAAACGAAAACAGAAAATGAGACAATAAAATAGTTAAAACGGAAGTTTGGACAAAACCCGGCTTCCCCACGATGCAGCGATCCAGGTTCGAATCCCTACTTTCCCTTATTTTGCTACCCCCTCCGTTCCTTAATAAGTGACGGAAGTTAGCCTAACAGTTTGTACTAACTCAGCTCATTTCTTCCGACATTTAATTCGGATCAGAGGTAGTACCATTTCTCTGCCTAATGGGCCGGCCCACCTTGAATCATACTGATGATAATACAAAGTTTAATCATCCACAAATCATAAGTTCAAAATTTTGACAAAAGAGCTGAAAGAATATTAAAATTAAAAGAGGGAGAAAGTTCATAGCATGAAAAGAAAAGGTCATTCTTTTGTTTGCAACTGAATTGTTTGTTAGTCTGTTCCGTAAAACAGTAAGGTTTGGGAGGCCGGAGCCATGCTTCGTATGAAAGAGCAGAACAACTATTTATTTGACTTTTCATATGATTACAGTATCCTCTGGTCATAACGAGCTCGTTTCCAAGCTTGTGATTAATCAGAAGAAGGGCGAGAAGAGGAAGTACCACATGATGTAGTGTGGCTGCAACGGATTCAAGTAACACTATTATGGATGTCATATAGGATGGGATCCTCTAGATAGATGTTAGTTTGTGCCTCTCGATTTTGTTTTATCAGCATAGATCGGGACCAGACGACCAATGAGAATAAAAAGGGAGTTGCAGCATCGCCGCATCAGCATGATCAATGACGATAGAAAAACAAGCAAACAAACAGATCTTGGTCTTGATCTTGGTCGGACTCGGCTGATTCTGGCAAACAAATCCAGAGAACAACGAGAACAAGCAAGACACTGATTGGTTAGTTACCTGCTCCATGGCCCTGGTTGCAACATGCCGCCGGAGCAAGACCATTTGTTCGCTCGCGCCGTCACCGCAACCATATCGCCTGCAAGCTCAGCTCTATACACGCCATAACCAACACACTCGCCCGCATCCCATCCCCTCGCCAAGTCCAAAGTCACAAGTCACGCGCATACCGCACGCGGGTTGTGACCATGGCCTAGGATTTATAGAGGTCTGGTTGGAGTCACTAGCCTGGGAAGAATAAGATGAGATGTGGTTCCCCTCTCTTCTCATTGCTGGTTGTTGGGAGGAAACCAGATGGAGAGGAGGAGGGACGGCCAGGATGTTGTGTTCTCTTGGATAGGCGACGTGGCCAACTGCCAGCTAAACTATTATGTGACCATGGCGTTGGATACAAAACCAATCAATTAATTGTAGTCAATTCCTATGGCGGGGGGAATTAAACTGGGACGTCCCCTCGGTTAGCGCGAACAGATGACACACCATCACTACTTTCTCGGTTGCTAGACACTACTAGGTTGCTAGAAACTACTAGGAATTGGTTATGTATCTTTGCCTCTTTTTTCATTATTATTATTATACAGTACAACATTTATCAAAGTACAGAAAATCTTGCATCGTCTCTCTATATTAGTCTTAATTTCTTTACCTAGGAAAATATGTATTCCGTAGATAGATTAGCGAGGCCAATTATCTACATGCAATTTTAGCTTCTACAAACTTAACACGTCATAATGAAACAAGAACATCAGCGTCAAGGTTTCTCTAGTACTTCTCCATGGGATTTCGAACTTTGATACACAAGATGCTAGCTTCTTCAATTTAAGTTGGTGCCCAATGATAGCACAACCCATGAGCAGCACTTTCACACTCAGCGAGCAAGAAAATTTTGCCACGACCATTGCTACTCTTTGGACACTTGGGTCACATATATAGGAAATAATACATATGCACAACACTAATCAGATTTGAAACTACAAATATGACGAAGCAAAACTGTTACAACTTCCAATTTGGACAAAGTGTATGGCTATGCAACTCCTCAGAACATTGCTCAACATTATAAGAATTGATCCAATAACCAGCACTACTACATAAACAGCAGAAACAGCGCCGCTGCTGTTGGTGACGGAAGCAACCCCAACGCATAGCCGCCCGAGTTATAGTCCAGAGCCACGCAAGGCCAAAACCTCATCATCCTCGCCACACTCTCCTGCACCACCAGAGACCCACAAGCTATATTAACACGTGCTCATCACCAAATAGTATCGACTGGCTGCATAGGAATCATTCCTAGCTAGGTATATTACAGCTACTTAATTAATTTGCAAGGACACCACCGGTATATAAGAAATAACCTGCTCAAAATACCACACGACACTTGTTTTCATATACATGGTTCATGCTAAAAAGAAGTGCACTGCAACGCAAAACTAAGACGAAACTTTGACACATACATGTCACTTTGGAATTGAAAATAAACAGAAATACTTTACAAGGAAACAGAATCAGCACCACATTTCCAAAAAACAAAATAGATGATGAATTAAAATGTAACATGGCACCACCCGGACATCTATAGATTAGCATATTCTCTCGGGATGTCTCCTATATGAGGTGAGATTAACCAGATAGCTATATGCTAGAAACTTAACAAAGAGCATGCATATTCTGCACTAATGAAGAGATGGGATGAAACAATTTTCTCAAAGAAACCGGACCATACTTGAGCATGTCAAAATAAGAGTAAAAAAAAAAAGTAGGCACAACCAGGTAGCTAGTTTCAATCTATCTAGATAGTTAGCTAGAGAAGATACAAATATGCATAGGTGAATACAAAATATAATGGAGCAAATTCTCACAGGTCCAGGACTTCAATTTATGTCATATTCAGGAGCTCAACATTGCATAGAAAACCACAATATATTCCAAAAAGACACATATATAAATTGATAATGAAAGCTAGCTCTAGGACCATGATACATGGCTACCTCATGCCATTTAGTACATACAACAGGATCGAAGCCAGAGTTTGTATCAAGTAAATAGTTTCGGCAATATGCATTCCAATATCAAGATGTTAAAAACTTACACATGACTACCAAAAGTGAATAGCCACTAGCACAAACACAAGGTACAGAAGCCCCAGCACATTCCAGGGGGTTTTCCTGTCGATATAGTTAAGCATCTATCTAAGACGACTAGCATAAATACACCTTATGAAGTTTACAATAGCATCAACGGGGGTTTCCTGTCGATATAGCAAGGAATAATATATCCAAGGCGATAAGAACAATTATTTCTTCAGAATTGTTTGAATTTCACATACTTGCGGTTCATTTTTCCTCTATTACGCATGTATGGAGCTACATAGAGGTAATCTAGAGGCGGAAACAAATGTTATAGATTCTTTCATTTCTGCTGAGATTCTGGTTCTATTGCCGATCCATCAGGATATGCAGATCTTAACAACCTGATGAGTAATCTCTAGCAATGCATGCAACACCTGTTCTTGCCGTTTATAGGATATCAAAAATAAAAATAAAGGTGCAGCCATAGATATATAGGTAAGCTAGAGAGGATGAAATGCTCAGATGAATGACACAAGAATAAAATGGAAACCAAATGCTCCCAGTCCGATTTTACTTCTAGCTCCAAATCGCACAACACAGCAAAACAATATAAGCAGTTTCAGACTTGGTTTATCAAACCAATCAGCAATACATTGCACTGCACACCCGATTGGTCTACAAGTAGGATGCAAGAAATTAAACCACATCGGGTTACTCTAGCACTTCATGTAACCCAACCATGTCATATATTTTTCAAATCATAAGAATCAAAATATGGGCACTGGTTAGAAATTGTAGGTTTGCCAACACTAGTCAGAAACAATAGCCACGCATGGTTAATCTGCAACTAGACACGTCATGGCACCCCTGGAAAGCATGGCATACACACAGTGCACACAGCAGTTCAAACCAGCAGTGTTGGATAGCAAGCATACCTCGATTCCATGCCATAGCTGATGGTGATGTTGTCGAGCGTGTCCAGGATGGACACGACGTGTCCAGGATGGACACGACGCATAGCAGCATGACGCGGCACCAAATTCTCAAGCATCTCGGCCTATAATACGAGCTGGAAGTCGCCCACCTGTCGTCGCGAAAGACCTGCTTAAGCACACGACAAGTTTTGATTCGGTGAAACAAATTTGTGTCTACTGCATACGTGCATGATTTCTCTACTACCTACGCACAAATCCAATTCAATGGGAGCGCGTCCGTGGTGCCGTCGCCGGCGCCGCTGCCGTATAGCTCCTGGTCGGACCGCAGCAGCACGCGGCGGGCGACGAGGTCCTGGAAGTACCCGTTGTCGAACGCGGCGGGCGCGCGCAGCTCGAGCGGCGCGAGGTTGCCGTCGCCGCCGGCCGAGGGGCAGGCCTTGCCCCGCACCTGCGTGGCGAAGGCGCCGTCCACGGCGGTGTCGTTGTAGATGTGCTTGCGGAAGGTGGCGCACCGCGCCCAGCCCACGGTGTGCGCGCCGGAGAGGGCGGTGAGGTCGCGCGCGTCCAGGCCCTTGGCGCTGAACCTGGTCAGGAGGTCGGCGAGGGCCGCGTCCGGCGGGGGCAGGTTGGCGTTCGCCGCGTTCTGGTTCGCGGATAGACCGTCTCGCCGGCCCAGCTGCACCGTCCAGCTCGGGCCTCCGAGCTGCACGCACGCTAGCACTGTTAGCAATGCCAGCATTGAGAGACACAGAGAGATGGGTACCGACCAGGTTCACGGCGTCACGGGCGGCGAGGGCGTCGATGTCGGCGCAGGAGACGGTGGCCTTGCAGGAGGCCTCGACCTGCGTCTTGATGGCGTCGATGACCTCGTAGCCGCGCAGCGAGCCGGCGTTGGGCCCCGCGTTCTTCTCCCCCGTGAAGTTGGCCGTGTCGTCCAGCAAGATGGAGGCGTCGCAGCCCTGCGCGTGCACGCACGCACAAACGCGTGATGAACTTGCCATGCCCAGGACGTGCGTTGGTGGGCGACTGACCGAATCAAAACGTACGTACATTGACGAAGCAGTCGTGGAAGAATAGGCGGAGGATGGACGCGCCCATGCGCGCCTCCTTCTGCACGGCCTGCGCCATGCCGCGGCGCACGATGGACGGCAGCGCCGGGCACGTCGCGTCGTAGAACGTCGCCGACAGCTGGCCATCGACGACGACGACGACGACGGCTGCCGCGAGAAGAGCCACGACGACGCGCGCCCGGAGCGACGCCCCGGGCATCCCCATCGTTTCAGGCACTTTCAGAACGAGTGAAGTGTTAAATACTCAAGCTAGCTAGCAAGGCGGTACTCTGCTCTGCGCAATTATATATTGGATGCGCTGCGGCTGCGCGGAGGGCGTGTATATATCTTCGCGAGGGCGTGTTTGGGCTGAATCCTCAGCGTGTCCGCATCGCGGTCGCGAAGGCCGGGCGTGGCGTGCCGCGCCGTAAAGCGTAGAGTATCCGTAGTACTAAACCGCCGCTAGATCCGGGGGCGGGGAATGGATGAGAGCCGATAGCCGTGATACGTAGGATGCGATCTTGTCACAAGGTGACAAGTGACAAGTAGCGAGGTTGTCCCGGCGGTGGCCACCGGGGAGACGTACTGGGATCGATCGAGCGGGTCACTGTGTGCGGCCATGGACGCTAGCGGCAGCCGGGCGCGCACGGCGGCCGGGCCGAGACACGGGATGGGCGCGGCCCGGGCCTCTGGCTCTGCGTGCGCGCGCACCGAGCCGAACACCATGCATGCATGGAGTCGCCCGCCCGGGAACACACGCCAATGGCCGGTCACCGGAGGAGTGTCGCGTGCGTGCATAGCGATGCATGTGGCCGTGGCACCAACCAACAGCGACTCAGCGAGCATCAATCAGTCAGTGCCTACGTACGAGCAAGTTGCGACATGTCCGGACAAATGACCGGCCGGCCGGGACCCGTACTCGCAAATCTGAGCACTCATCACCAGGGGGTAAAAATAACAGAGATCGGTATGTTGCATCTCGAGCCATTCGGCCCCAGGTTTCAGTTCGGCGCTTTTTAGCGATAACGTCGTCCCGCACCAAAAGCTGGGGGGAGCGATTTTACCAGCCCTTCGGCGACCCAGATAACAGAACGGCAATAATATTTGAAAGTTCCTCTTCCCGCCTCAAAATAGAGCCCGAGTTCGGCGATCACAGCGGCCATAGTTTGAACAATCATATTACAAAAAACGCCACAGTTAGACGATCAAATAGTCTCGATCGAAGCACAGTCGGGCGCGCGCGGCGTGGGCATAGGTGGGCGATCAGGCAGAAGCGTCGGCCGGTGTCGAAGCAGGCGCCAAGCTCGGCGCAGCATCCTCCAGGTCGACGACGGGAGCTTCCAGGTCGACGGCGGGCGCGACATTCTCTAGGTCGGCGACGGGCGCGGGATTCTCCAGGTCGACGACGGGCTCAGCGTGCTTGTCGACGACGGGCGCGGCATCCTCCAGGTCGATGTGCGTGCTCGGTGGCGCAGTGGCGTAGCTCGTGCCGTCCGACGACGTAGTCGACGCCGGAGGCGGGCTGATGTCGCTCAGGATGAGAGTGCACTGCGCCAGGAACCAAGCTCTCGCCTCAGGGGTCATCGCGGCCGGGTCGCCCCCCGTGAGGAAGGCGAGGTCGTTGTTTCTCTTCTTCGCCGCGGTGCCAGTCCTGAGGAGGTCAATCTTGACCTGGGAGTTGGCCATGAGCGCCGTCCATCTCTGCTTGGTGATCTCCTCCCTTTTGCCGGCCTGAATCTGAGCGTCGGCGATGCAGGTCTCGATGGACGCCTGGAGCTTTGCCGCTGCCGGCGCGCCGTCCCTTGCCAACTTGGCTTTCTTGTGGACCATCGGCGGCCGTCCTTCGGACGCACAGGCAGCCACAGCGTCGGGGACGTACTCCTTCCCCTTGCCGATCGACCAACGCACCTCCGCCCATTTCTCGCACCGCTCGATGATGTAACAGCCCAAGTATGAAAACTCCCCTTAGAATGTTTGATTTCCTGTTTAATTAAAGTATTGCATCATGTCATCATATTGTTTCCATGTTGTTTGCTTTTGTTTCTAAATTGTTGCATTTGTTTTCCACTGTTTTCACAACTCAAATTCAAACCTTACTCAAACAATGTTTTCATACTTGTTCTGTTACAACTTTTGGAATAAAAATAACAAGTGAAAACAACCAAATTGTTCCATTTTATTTCATGTTAATAACTCCTTAATTTGTTGGTTTTAATCAAACCATTAATCAATCAATTAATCCAATCAAGTACTTCTAAAACATTTTTCAAATTCAAACCAATTCTCAAAATCAGTACCTTTTGAAATCCATAAAATTCACCACACATTTGTACTCTTAAAATCATTCTAAAAACCCTAGGGGTAACCCTATTCAAGTGCATGTTTTCATAAGGGTTTACTAATATTAAAATTCATCCAAGTTGAGTTCACATACAAACCTTATTTTAAATATCAACTTTTTGAAATACAATCTTGGAGAATGGTTTCTAATTACCTAAATATCTTAACCTAAATTTTCTGCAATTTTTCCTAAACAAAAATCTATCAAATTCTTCCATTTTGGTTTTCAGCAAAAAAAAGAAAAAACAGAACAAATAACAAAAGAGAAAGAGAGGCAAGCCCACTCCTTTCTTTCCTTTCTCTCCCAGCCCAGCCCATTCTTCTGGCCCAGTACCTCTTCGCTGGTCATCTTCCTCGCGTGACGTCAACTGTACGAACACCTACAGAACCACACGATTCCTCCTCCCTCGCTCGATGTGATGCCGTACCAGTACCCTCCTCCCTCTTATAATCCCCACCGAGACCACCTCGTGAACCCTACTCCCCCTCTACCCTAGCGCCGCCGTCGCTCCTCTCTCTCTCCCCCCACGATTCTCTCTGTATCGGAATCCACCACCCCCCTGTAACTCCACTGAACCGAGCACACGCCGGAGTTCTCCTCCGCCTTGGCGCCGCGTCCGACCGCCTCCGGCCACCCCGAGGACTCCCACGCGAAGATGGTACCATCTCCTTTCCATTCCCCTACTCACCCCCCTCCTCTACTTGCTGTTTTCCCCTCGATGTGGCCGGACATGGAGGCAGTAGCTGCGTGTTTGTGTGCGTTTGTCCGTCAGAGGAGGGCAACAGCAGGTTGTTCGTGTGCAGTTCTAGTTGCAACGATGTGCTTGTTCAAAACCAATAGCTCCCCATAGGCAATCAAACGTTCGCAGCAGACCAGCTGGTACTGCCTCTCCTCGCGCACCCAGGGATCCCGAGATCGATTCCCAGCCCACCCCTTTTTACTGCTTATTATTCAGAATTGTTCAGTAGCCATTCCCTGAACCATAACCCCCACAGATCCCCTTCCCTGTCACAAGCCACAGATCATCCCACTGGTTCCACACCCCTCGGCGCAAGCAGGAGGTGCAGGGGTCGAATCCCACCCCCTGCACATTAAAAACATTTTTGTTTTGCAATGTTTTGGTCACATAACTTACAGGAAATCACAACTAGACCCCTGGTATTTTAATCTAGCCCCTGCAAATTATTTTCCAAGTCCCTGTTTCACTAAAAAATGGCAGATTGCACCTCAATTTTGTAAATTGCATAACAAAATCATTTTAACTCCAAATCCAACATTTTTTATATGTTTTCAATACCAAATTAAATGTTCTATCCAAATATAAAATTTGTTTACTGTTTTGAATATTTTAAATTGGTGCAATATTTGAAAACTTGTCAAATTCACTTAAACTTGCTAAATTCATAACTTGGGCATAAAAATTCCAAATTTCACAAACCAAATATGTTTTCCAATCAATTTTTCATGTACTTTCCAAATATAAATTTTGTTTGCTGTTTTGAATAATTTAAATTGCTGAAAACAACTGTTTCTTGTTTATTGCATTAAAAATTGCCAAAATAATAACTTGCTCATTTTAAATCCAATTTCAACAAATGAAATATGTTTTCCATGCAAAATTAAACCCTCTTTCCAAATATAAAATTTGTTTCATGTTTTGAATAAGTAAAATTGGTTAAATAATTTAAACCTTATTTATTTCATTTAAAATTGCTAAATTCCTAACTTGATCAAATTAAATTCTTTTGGGACATATAAAATATGTTTTCAAACCATAAAAACATAAGCTTGTCAAATATGAACTTCACTTCATGTTTTGAACAAATAAAAATTCAAATAAGTTCATGTTTGAATTAAATTCATTTAATTCTTGCTTAAACTTGTTTAATTCATAAATAAATCATTTGAAATCCTTTTTCAACAAGTGAAACATGCAATCCACCTAAAATTGTGTGTTCTTATCAAATATAAACTTTGTTATTTGTTTTGAACACTTTAACTTGTTGAAAACAACAATTACTTGTGTGACATGTTTAAGTAACCAAACATTCCAAACTTAATCAATGATCTCCGCGTCGCGCCAATCCACCCCGATGATCCTAGAAGATGGTTCCTCCCCGACTACATCGGACAAGATCGTCATCACCAGCATTTGCCTTCAAACCTTCCTCTCCAGGGCAACTGCACGCCAGCACCGCTCCAAGTCAACGCTATCATCGACCACGTTGCTACGGAGGTGGGCAGACTGACGGTTCATGATCAGCATGATCAGACTCCGGCTTCCTCCAAGAACTCCATCGGCAACAACTCCCATCAAGATACCTCCTCGCCAATCAAGACATGTGACAACTTCAAGATTGTCATCAACAATGAAGACGCAAAGGACACCGAAGCTGACATAGCCTCGAAGAACAAGTCTACCTGGAAGAGGACTCCACGCAACGGCAAGGAAAAACAAGATGAACAAGACACCACGCTGACAACCCAAGGCTACTCTCTGGGGGGCTACGCGTGACAGGCCCCAGCTGGATGAAGAGGACAACTACCTGGAGCCAAGGAACAAGAAAGCCACTTACCAGGTGCCCTCTTTGGAGGAATGCTTGGGGAAGGAAAATCTGCATAGGCTAAGAGAAGAGGAGAACAAGCGCACCAATGCTGGAGATATCATTGCTGAGGCAAGTGAGGTACTATTTGTTACAGGAAACAAGGGCAGTAGGGAGACAGAACAAGACCGGGAGAGGAATGTAGAACAGGCTGAGAACATTGAGAAGGAGACTACCGGCACGGAGGCCGCTGGTCAACTAACGGGCACGAAGGAGCGTGCCCGGCAGAAGCAATGAAACTCATAGGTTGGAACTGCCAGAGCGTTGGGAAACTCCGGAAAGTTCATGATCTAGAGCGCATGGTGCGCGCTCACCGCCCAAAACTGTTGTTCCTATGTGAAAATCGTCAGAATAAAACCAAAATTGAAAATATTAGATGGAGATGGGCTTAATGTTGTTTCCTTTCATGAGTAGGGGAAGGGTGGAGGCCTAGCTCTTTTTTGGGATGAGAGTGTAGTTGTTGATCTGTTTAAAATTAATCATCGTGTCATTGATGTTATGGTCCATGATACTAAAAGAGTAATAAAATGGAGGTGTACTTTTATGTATGGGGAGCCTCGCACACATCTGAGAAACGTGTTTTGGAAAATGTTCAAGGATCTGAAACCTATGCAAAAAGGACCCTGGCTGATGCTTGGGGACTTCAATGAAGCTATGTGGCAGCATGAGCATTTCTCGACAAGAAAGAGGAACGATAGACAAATGGCTGAGCTCAGAGATACCCTTTCTTTTTGTAACCTTCATGACCTTGGCTTCTAGGGACTTTCATGTACGTACGAAAACAAACAGAAAGAGGGGAAGAATGTTAGAGTCAGACTGGATAGGGTTGTTGCCTCCCTAGAGTGGACAAGACTCTTTCCAAACTTCCATGTCCAACATCTCACCAGTTATAGGTCTGATCACAGCCCAATCCTCATCCAGTTGGACCATAGTGTTTTTGCAGCAAAAATTCCAAAGAATCGCATATATGAAGTCTATTGGGAAAGAGAACCTACATTACAGAATGAAATTCAAATAGCGTGGGAAGGCCACTCAAGTGCTACTGATCTTGGTGATGTGACTCGTAAGCTCAACTCGGTGATGGACAATTTACAAACATGGAGTTAACGTACAATTGGCCACATATAAAGGAAAATAGAGAGACCGAGAAAGGAGCTGGAAAAACACAGATGGAAGAGAGATAAGTATAGTATAAATAAATGCACCTTCCTTTCTGCAGAGTTGGAGGAACTACTCGAAAAAGAAGAAATCTTCTAGAGACAACGTTCTAGAGTTTCTTGGCTTAGAGAGAGGTACAAAAATACAAAGCTTTTCCAGCGAAAAGCCACTTAGAGAGCAAAGAAAAATTCCATCAGATCCCTCAAGAAAGATGATGTATAGGAGACCCAAAACCCTGATGAAATGGCGGGTCTAGTGATGACCCACAAGTATAGGGGGTCGCAACAGTCTTCGAGGGAAGTAAAACCCAAATTTATTGATTCGACACAAGGGGAGCCAAAGAATATTTGTGAGCCTTAACAAGTGAGTTGTAAATTCACCTACACCTGAAAGTACTTTTGTTCGCAGTGGTTTATCAGTAGTAACATTTTTGTAGTAGCAGCAGTAGTGAAATAATAGCAGCAGTGGAATGAAAACAACAGCAACAGTAGTGTTTGAAGTAAACAGCGGATTAAATACTGTAGGCATAGGGATGGATGAACGGGCGTTGCATGGATAAGAAAGTTCTAATAATGATCATTGCCTCAGTGAGGCTCAGCTTGTCGGCGATACCCTTGTAAAGGATGTTCATGCTGCTGACGCCGTTGATAAGCACCCGGGAGAAGGTGCAGGCACATTAGTCGGCTACGATGATGGGGTCCAGCAGGAGTGAATAGCTCCCGGGGCTCGGCATGACATCCGGGTGATCTTCCTGGCTTGAGATGATAGGCTACTCGGACCAGTCGAGGAAGTGGGGTATGTCAGAAACGGTGGCGTTCACCTCGGCCATGCGCATGTGGGTGTTGCGCTTGTCATCACGCTCGATGACGGAGATGGCGTAGGTGTCGTCTTGGAGGGGGTATTTGTTGCGGGCTCTGCCGGATGGATCATCCTGTCGGCTGCCTTGTGGGTCATTACGGCTGCCACCTTGAGAGTTTTGGGCCGGCAGAGACGACACGTCTTCGCCCTTGGTCAGGAGGTTCGTCCAGCTGCACTGATGGGTGGTGGGAGTGGATGGCTTCCTAGGTCCAGTGTGGTGCTTGCAGGGGGAGTCGAGCATCCGCTCAAAGGTGTACTTGGGCTTCTGCCATGGGCGGTCATCGTTCTGTTGCCTAGGGTAGCGGTTGCCGCCTAAGCCGCCTTCTTGTCCGCCGTTTGCGGCTGCGACGAGCCGGATGTCGATGATGCAGCACACCCTATTCCACCAAGCCCATCACCAAGTGGACCGATGACAAGATCACGAGCTAAGGCAATACATGAAAAGGTGAACTCAATCCTCTCTCTCTATGCCTTCGATGACTTGGTAAATGGTGCGCTACCTCATGGATCCACCCTTTGCGTGCTCAGGTTGGACTCCACAAAGGAACCCCAAGAACTTGCCCAAGATGCCCAAGAACATGCCCAAGACGTTGCCCAAGAAGCCTCTGAAGAAGATCAAGAAGAAGGCACCGAGGAAGAAGAGGGGAAGGAGGAAGAAGCGTGCAGGAAACCCGGCATGCGCCCCGGCCAGGCCGGCCTCCAGGCCGGCGACCTAACAGAACCGGTCGGCCTCCCTACGCGCCCCAGGCCGGCTACCTAACAGAGCCGCCTGGCCTCCACCCCGGCCCAGGCCGGCCTCCTTGTGTCCCTAGTCCGGCCACCCAACAGACCCGGCCGGCCTCCAGGCGGGTTTTCCTGCCATCTCGCAAAAGTGGGTGAAAACCCCCTTTTCACCCCCACTACCCCCTAGGCTATATAAGGGTACCCCTTGGACCAGATCTAGGGTAGAGATGAATTGAGAACTTTGAGCTTTGATCATGTACCTCCTTGCCCCTTGGGCATCAGTTAGGAACTTTCCAATCTATCATAACTAATCCTTGAGATTCTATTGGCGTGGTGGACCGGCCATGTGGTGTTGAAGCGGTTTCCGATAAGATGAGTTTGGTTGGATCGATCGTCCCGTAGGAGGCCGTTGCGGCTTAGTTGATGGGAAATTTGGGATCTTTCAGTTCCCGCTAGTTATCATCTTTGTTTGCCCTCGATTCCCCTCGACTTCCCCTCAATACCCCTCTCGTGTTCATCGTGTTCATCGTTCGTTCCTCGTGTTCTTGGTCGATTCTTGAAGCTCGGGCCACCCTAGAGGTTTATCCTCCATATCATCTGGTATCCAGAGCTAAATTGACACGAATTGGTCCCCCACTATCCCCCGTTCCACCCAATTTTTCTTCTACCACCATAAATTCGAAAATTTCACCCAAAAAATAGCCAATAAGGGATTTCGACCAATCTAAGGATTTGTTGAGTTGTTCGTGGATTTGTTACTTGAGACCATTCCCCACCTTTCTATTCAGCCACTTTTTCCGAATTTGTCCAAAGTTTTCTTGGATTTGAAAGGAATTTCAAATTTGAGCAAAAATCTCAGAAAAATCCTGCTCTTCGATACTTCGATAGATTTGAGCCAGCTTTGAGCCCTGGCCCCCTCCGACTCTTCTTTGGACTCCGTCTTTGTTTTGAGTAAAAAACGATCGTTTCCGAGACTATTTCTTTAAGAACTTTTCCGAAATAGAAAGACAACACAAAACAACAACTGGTCTGGGGCATCTCGTTAATAGGTTAGTCAATGAAAACATCCACAAAACGAAGGAAAATAAGAGAAAACATGTGGAAAACAAAAGGTATTGGGTAGAAAACAAGCATGGAGCATCAAAAACTATAGATACATTTAAAACATATCAGGGACTTGTCGCCTGATTCTGTTGAGCGGACGACTGCTTATTCCAGCTCGAGCCCGACATATCCAATGAAAACGTTGATCTTTCCGAAACTAGCCCGAAAACCCTCTTCAAGTTTGTTTGCTCCTGGTCCCCAGAACGTATCGTCGGTGATGATCTCTTTCTTCTCGACTTCGATGCAGCTGACGAGGGGATGAATCCTGGACCTATCGGGATTGCTCGCCGGAGCTAGGGCGGCGCGCGGCGGAGCTAGGGTTGCGAGTGGGGGGTTGGAGCCCCACCCCGACCCTCACCCACTACTTGTAGGGGGGCGGCGGGGGCTATTTCGCAGGCCCCCTAAATTTTACGTATGGGCCGGGCCGCATACGGGGGCTGCTAGACGGCCATTTTGGCCCGCACCCCATATGCCGCCGGAATTTTACGGGGTGCCCGCGCTTTAGGGGGCCTGTTAGACATGCTCTAAATATATGCTTAGAAATCTGGAAAAAATGTACTCTAAAAGCCATTTTCTAACTACTTAAGCACTTGCTTAGAAATCTGGAAAAAATGTACTCTAAAAATATATGCTTAGAAATCTGGATCTAATAGCTTGGTTTTGGATAGTTTTACTCTGCCCAGTATTCATTCTTCTGTTTGTAATTAAATTGTTTGTTAGCCTGTTCTATAAAACGGTAAGGTTTGGGAAGCCGGAGCCATGCTTCGTATGAAAGAGCAGAACAACCATTTATTTGAGTTTTATTAACCATTTGAAAATGTATTATAGAATTTTCATCCTATGGCTCATGTCGGGCCGTTCCGATCTGAGTGTGAGTGTCTGCTCGTCAATGTTATCCCACCGCCTCCTCCTTTGATGGAACGGTAGGAGTAAAATAAATTAGGTTCTAAAGGGAATACTTTGTTGTTCGTTCCGATCATTGGAATCAATCCTTGATTAACAATCAAATAAGCTGTTGTTCGTTCCAACAATCAAATCCTCGGTTCTGCTACTCTCTCACCCGAAGGATGCTAACTCCCATGTCCATGGCGTCACGGATGGAAAAGCTATGTGAGTGGATCCGTTTGGTTCTTAGAGCTGACCGGCAGGCCGGGCATGGGATTCCGCTAAACTGAATCGGAGGACTCAACTATATTCATCTTGCTAATCTTGCACGCACGCACGCTGTCTCTCGCGCGCATGAATCCATCCATTTGCTCCTAACAGAAATACACTAGTATAGTAGGCGATCGCTGGCTAGCTTCAGGGCCCAACACAACGGAAACGGAAACAAAAACGACCAATCCATCCAGATCCAAAGAAAAGAAGAAGGCACCTAGCTCCATCCATCTCAAGTTGTATGAACCTCCTGCGGACAGACTCGCCTCTCCTCTCCTCTCCTCTCCTCGCCAACTCGCTCAAGTCGCGTCAAGTCACACGCGCAACCGCACGCGGCTTGGGACCATGGGACTCTACTTATAGAGCCTGAAAATGACTTGGACGCAATAGAGGATAACTCGCTTCCGTTTTGTTCTGTTGGGAGCAGCA